>LPNX010536749.1:636123-804011 GCA_001517045.1 Pseudotsuga menziesii
ATATTGAATCGGGAGTTATTACCAACAATAATAATAATATTATACATCATTAAAGTCAAATAACTTTTAAGATGGAATTGTGTATTTAATTTTTTTCCTTATTTTGGGTGAAAACACTAAACTCCGTCCTCATAAATTGATTTTAATACTAGCATAGACCCATTTTAAACCCGGATCTATCAAGCATCAAGAGGGATCCAATTTCTTGGGGTGTACTTTTTTTTTTACCATTTGTATCTCTCTCAGTTTTTGATAGATCTGGGTTTAAAATGGATCTATGTTAGTCTAATTTTTTATTTATTTAAGTGGATATGTAATTTATATTTTTTAATATTTTTTTATTTATGTCGGCTAGCATAATGTGACTAACCTGACAGGATCTCCCCATACTGGGCTGGAGATATTTTTATTTTCTAATATTTTTTTATTTATGTCGGCTAGCATAATGTGAATAACGTGACAGGATCTCCCCATACTAAGCTGGAGAGCACCTAGCTTCTCTTGGTGGAATAAAATATATATTTAAGGTAGCTTTGATAAAAGTGAAATAACCATGGGCAGCTTCGATAAAAGTGAAATAGTATAAAAAATTGGCTACATGGCATTTTTTATTATTTTCGTTAGGAGGCCCATTTTTCATCCAAATTTCTTTTAATTTAAAAAAGCAGCCATGATAAAAAGCATTATAAAAGATAAATTTACAATATAATAGTCTTTTTTTTTTAAACTAGAATGATTATGATTTTTATAAAAAGAATGAGGGTTGGGATTTAACCAAATCAACCATTATTACAATAAATCTTCAATCTCTTAGAAGACCTCTATAACAGCCCTGATAAGATTACCTCTGGTCTACGGAATAGGAGCCCAATGGGCTTCTTCTTCATTTATCCTCAGGGCTCCTTGAGGTAGTAAGCAGTCCTCATTTGCCTTAACATTGGCTTCCTTGTTTGACCCACGCAAAATATGAAACAATAGAGGCGAAGATAAATTGTGCATCACTGATCTCAGCCTTTGTAATACCTTGTTGAGCAATGGATCATTGAACATGGCATTTGTGGTTAGATTCTTTATCAGGATTTACGAATCTCTGAAGACTTGAATGTCTTCAATCCCTTTACCCTGTGCTATCTGACAAGCTTTAAATAAGGCTTGTACATGATTATTGGTTTTATGACCAAGTCCCCAACTGAAGCTATCAACTCTTATGCCATCCACGGAGTAGATCACCCCACCAGCTCTTGCCCTCCTTGGATTGCCTTTGGAGGCACCGTCAAAGAAGATTGAATCTTTCCCTCGTGTTCTCCACCAAATCTGAAAATCTACTTTCGGATCTCTTAGTTGCCATATTGGGGTTATGCTAGGCTGACCTGGGTCCTTTTTCCTATCTCTGAAGGTGTAAGTGCCCAACCATTTTTTTTCTTTTAGGAGAAATGAATATCCCTTCTTAAAATATTAGACTCCAACAGTTTCAATGAGGAAGGATTTGACTTTTGCAGCCACCTTAAGTGGTTGTTGTTGAAAATTGTTGAAGATATTATCATTTCTGGCCAACCAGATGCTCCAACACACATATTTGGGAATAGCCACCCATATTCCACTCGATGCAGACTTACCTTGAATTGGGTGGGGGTATCTCATTTTCCAAGTGGAAAATAACACTATCATCAAGGTATTCTCCGAAGTTGGGATGTTGAGGCCAAGAAGCATGAGAGGCCACACTTGGGAGATATTACAATCCATGAACAAATGGTCACTGGTTTATGATTCTCTACAACACATTATGCATCTGTCGGGTGCAATTATGACATGTTTTTCCAAATTTTCTTTGGTTAATGCCTTTTTGTTCATCAATATCCAAAAGTAAAATTTACCTTTGGGAGTATACCATGATCCCAAACTCGTTTCCAAAATTTTGCTGGGAGGCCCGGCGCTTGCTTCGTTCGCTGAGATGAGAATCCTTGTGCTACTCTGTAGAATCCTATTTTCCCCCATCCCCATTGGTCTTTCTCTTGCAGGTGGACGGGAACCATATCAGAGAGCACTTTAAGGAGTTGTGATTTTTTTTTCAATGTGCTCTGGCATACATGAAAGTGCCCAATCATTCCAGCAGTTGTTTTCTTCCCATCTCAAGATGTCAGCCATCGTTGAGAACCCACTCAGTTTTAGCCAGTCTTGGATGCCGTTGATCCCCTCCACAGTGTCTAATGGTGACTTCCCCATAATTCTATCCTTCCACAACAACGTTTCATTTCCTCTTCCAGGAATTCTGAAGATATTTTTTTGGAAGAAATCGTAACCTCTTTTGCTTAAGTTTGACGTAACAGTTCCATTTAGAAAATTGACTTCTTGGAGATTACACAGGGGTTCTCCTTTCATGTATTTCAATCTCAGAATTCTATTGACAAGATGTTTACTGTTTGTATGTAATTTCCACAGTATTTTCCTTCAAGTGACAGGTTTGGTAATCCCGGATCCTGGATTTGTAGTCCTCCTTCACCCAGAGGTAGCTTGACAATGTCCCAATTAACTAAGTGGAATTTATTTGGGTTTCCTTTACCTCCTTGCCATAAGAAGTCCTGGATTAAATTAGAGATCTGATCCATTATCAATTTCAAAGCTAGAAGAAAGGAAGCTTGGTAAATTGGCAGAGAGAGAGAGCACTACTTTCACCAACGTAAGCTTTCCATCTTTGGTATGCCATTGGCCACCCCAAGCCATGATTTATTTATGTCATATTTCTTAGCACATCATCCCATAGCGAAGCTCTGTTAGACCCCAAGTTAAGGGGAAGCCCAATATAGTTAATTTTTTCCCAGCTAGCATAACCCAAGAATCCCAAACAGTTTGCAATTTGTTGAATGTTTTTCTGGTCTGTGTTCCAGCCATACACAATGCTCTTTATTTTATTGATGAGAGCTCCCATTATACTACAAAAGTCTTGCAAAATTCCAATGAAGGATTTGGCTATATTTATGGAAGCTCCCCCCAGGAGCATAGAGTCTTCAACAAAGAGTACATGATTAATAGGCTCTATTTCTTTTACTATCCTTATGTCTGGAACTGTCCCAACCTTCTTTTCTGCAACCAGATTTCTGCTCAATGCATCCACCATTATTATGTACAAAAATGGAGAGAGGGGAAATTCTTTCTTGATTCTCCTCGCGGCTGGGAAATAATTGGGTTGTCTGCCATTTACCAATGGAGCTATCCACGGTTTTGCAATGCATGCTTTAATCAAATTGACAAAATTAGAGCTGAAACTGAAAGAGAGGAGAACTTTGAAAATGAATGAGTTTTTTTGTAACACCCCGATTTTGACCCCGTTGCATTTAAACAAATGATGTAAATAATCATGGTGTGGAGCTAGGCAAAAGACCCACCATTTATTTAGTATATGTTTAGACAAATAAGGTGTGCCCGATGGTATTTTTTATGCTAGCGAAATATTAAAAAGCTAGACATCATGTTAAAATTGCAATTTTTAATTAAAACCCATAGCCGGCTATGTCAACGCAACTAAAGGAGATGGGGGCATGATTTTTCCTAAGGATGAGGGAGTGGGGGATTGGAAGAGTGGGGAAATTCAAATTGGGTAGAGCCCCACTTTGGGAAAAATGTTTTTTTTTTGAATTTCTTGGGAAAGAAACACACAAAAAAACCACCTTTCCCTTGTGCAGCAACGTTTCACTTTCCCTCATGATTTGGATTGAACAAAACGTTTTTGGAAACCCAATTGAGAATTCACGCAACAGCAAGCAAGCAAAAAAAATGATTCTGAGTTTGAACCTTTCATGAATTTCTCCTATCCAGTAAGATGGATCCTTCACATTTTGGGTTTTCCCTATGTGGATTGTTTCTCTTCAAATTTCTCCTATTTGAAAGTCATTTTTCTGATACAATTGCCCTGATTCCAATTTGGTGTCTTTGTTTTGAAATACTGGCAAACGTTTTTGTTTTGGTAATTTGCAGTAATCGATATTGCACTGGCAATGTTCAGAAATTCGTAAATTTCTGTGTGTGTATTGAATCCCTAGAGTTTGCTACGTTTTGATAAATCCTAGGACTGATATCACCGTGTGTACATCCACGTATGGCATTTGAATTGATTGAAGGAATGGAAATGGAGCCTAGAATTGCTTAATAAACCTAGTGCGTGAATGAACCTCACAGACCAATCTAGAAGGAGGGTTTTCTTCTTTGCATGCCCTGAATAGCATTGGAAGGGAAGGCATGGCATGAGGGACTATGTTGCAGAGAAAAAAATGCTTCCTTGTGTTGGTTGTGTAATTGTTTAGAAATCAGGCTAGATTCAGTGTGGGTGTTCATAGCTCTGGGGTTGAGCTCACTAGCTTAGCAGTCTATCTTTCCACTTCCTTGGCAGCCTGATAAACCCTATTGGAAGGAACACTTGGCTGTTAGCTTGATAAACCCAATTGGAAGGATTGCTTGGCTGGTAGCCTGATAAACCCATCTGTTGGTTTGACTGTGTCTCATGTGAATTTGGCTAAGTGTAAACCATTTCCTGTGTAAGTATGATAAACCCAACTGTGTTGGATTGATTGAGTTTTATTGTATCCTTGGCTATGGGGAAAGTCTACTAGTGTTCCTTATTCATTGGGGAAGATCATGCCCAGATTGGGGGTGGCAGTGTTGTTGAGAGATTAAGGAGCACATTGGCCAATGGTTGGGTGGAAATTTGCAGTGACATAGTTGGTTGTAGGACAATATTTTGATAAAGATAAGTATTTCTTGTGTTTCAATCCCTGCAACTGTACTTGTTTATAAATGAATATGAATATGATGAATGCTTGAATGGAATGTATTTAATGCAACTGTATATTTCATAAATGATGTATATGTGTATGTAGTTTCATTTCAACGAATTTTCAAATTTTTTATGGAGCTAGATCGACCGAATTGGTGATGGCATGAATCCTCAAAATTAGTTTTAGACATAGAAATTTTCTTGAAAATATCTATTTTCCACAGATTTTTCCTTCCGCAACTTGCAGGATGTGGACTCCGCATTTTGCTTTCCACAATTCTCTTTCTGAAACTTGTAGGATGTGGGATGTGGAAATGTCGTTTGGTGAAATCTGATTTCCGCAATTTGCGGGATGTGGGAATTCGGAAATGACTTATGGTAAATTTTGATTTCCGTAATTCTGATCTCCATAATGGCCGTCCTGCATGCAAGATGCGGGATGTGGGGTGCGAGAGTGAAATTTTGATATGTTTTTTATTCCGCATGTGAAGCTCTCTGCACTGTCAATTTTTGTGGGATGATCTTGAGCCATTGATTTGATTTCGGATGCGGAAGCATTTGTGATAGTTGGTTTCCATCATGAATTCTATCCGCCGTTCGATCTCCTCTAAGATATTTCTTCTCTGCTACTGGGAAGTTGAAGAATTTACATGTAGTATTCAATGACCATGTGGTATTAGAACATGGAATGAAGAGTGTTTCATGTCCATGCTCCGTGTTTCAAAGAACGACAACAGTTCCGTAGGAAATTTTTAATTCCGCATGATAATGGGGTATGGGTACATGACATTTTTACCCGGTCAAATGCCTTTGCCATGTCAAGATTTATTATCATTCCTTGCTTCTTCTGGTGGTAGCTCGAGTGAATGGATTCTTGAACCTGGATCACATTGTCTATGATGTGTCTCCCTTTGACGAAGCCTCCTTGGCCGAGAGAGATGAGTTTCATAAGAAGAGGGTTGATTCCATTTGCCATTAGTTTAGCCAATATTTTGTAGGATGAGTTGCAAAGGGAGATTGGCCTGAATCTTTCAAAGGTGCTTGGGTTCACTTCTTTGGGGATAATATAATAATCTATTTTAACTATGGATTAAAAGCATAAAAACATGATAAAAATAATACCACGTTAATTATTGAATAAAAAGAGTGATGCCAGTTTGTATTCTTTGATAAATTGCATGTGTGCCATGCCCCTTCAAGACATGAGCGTTCGATAATGGAGAGATGTTATGCAAAGATTAAAATGCTGAAAAAACTAAGAATGAAAAGTGGAATTGCATTAACCAGAACCTTCACCTTACAAGTGCAGTGCGATGTGGGTGAACCATGAATCACTCTATCCTTTAAATATAACAAAATATCCCATGAATTTCCCTCCAATATTGGAAATTGAGGGCTCAAATAAGGTGTCACATGAAATTGACTAAAAATGCACCCGAATACAACCATATGCCTGAATTTGAAGGAAAATGGAGGGAGAAATAACCCTTGGGAGCCTCCATTACTGAATATTGGGGATCAAGGAATTATTTCACTAGAATTTCTCTAGAAATTATGGGTGAAAGTTAGATTGGAGGGATATTTTGCTAGGGAGAATATAGTTTTTTTCATTTTTCTCATTAATATATGGGAGGCTATTCATTTTGGATTTTTTTTTTCTTATAAATATTTGGGCCAATATATCTTAGCTGAAAAAAACCCTTTCCATATAAGAAAATATCCCACTAAATTTTTGTAACCCTCTTAATATAGCCCATGGGCTATATATAACCCTTAAAATTATCCATGGTCGAAAGTCTGACCAAAAGTAGTTTATTTAAAAAAAAACTTGTTGAAGTATTTTGGTCAATTTTAAGATGTGTCTAATTGAAGTTCGACAAGATTTACTCAACGATTAAAAAGAGGTCGAGTCTCAATAAGAAATTTAAATTTTCTTACTACACGATAACTCAAGTTAATCCTCAACCTTCAAAATATCATTACCAAGATGACTAATGATCCTCCTTTATTTTGATAGTAGAAATGTTTTACCAGTTCATTTAATCTACTCCGATTCAGATGGATTGTCCATTTCCTTTATCTTAATGCAATTTATATTGCTCTGCTTAAGGTCTAGAAAAATCATTCAATAGACATACCTCATAGTCTATAGGATTTTTATATAATCCAATCTATGTTTATATCATTGCAAGCAATTGAAGCATGAGCACATTCCTTACAAAATTTTTATAACATCAACTTAAATTCCCATTCAAATGGAATCTCGGGAAAGAGGAGGGTAAAACACATATATTGGTTGCAAACTTCAGTTGATTTCATTTCGGATCTATGCTACTACACTTTTTTTTTCACAAAACTGGAAATGCATTTATATCCATAGTGAAGCAATTGATCATGATCCCGATCACTTATTTTTTAGAAAGGAAATAATATCGAAACCCTAGACCCAACTCTAACTATTCTATTGATCTACTCAAAATGACCATTACAAATCAGTTTGCAATATCTGATCTCTTATTTGTGAATCAACAAATCCAAATTGAAATTTAGAGAACCTACTCCCTTTAGTAAAGGTTTGGTTGACCTTCTAGAGGTCAAAATATTTTGAATGATGCTCCTATATCAATAGCAATACAAATTCTTTGAGAAAAAAAAAATCAAGAAAATTGTAGATCATTCTTGAAATAAACCAGTTTTCTTTAGACACACGTATACTGAGATTGTAGATATTCTAGAATCTCCATTAAAAAGAATGTCTAAGGAGCATCTCTACAACACATTAAAAATGAGTAGTGGCTAAACTAAAAGGGGAGAATGAGTCCATTATGGAAGAGAAAAATGGGGGAACTCCTCAAAGAGAAAGTTTGCATTTTGAGAAGGACAAGGAATTAAATTTTTTGAAGAAAAGGATTCCCAAGATTATTGGAAAGTTGGTCAAACTTGTTGATGAGAATGATAAGTTATCTTTTGTTGTCGTTGAGGATCAAAACCACAAAATGGTTTGCAGTGAAGGATTCAAAGCAAATTGAGAAGATAAATTTACTTGAGAATTTTTTATAAAAGAAGTTGAATTAAAAGCATTGTTTGATGAACTCCCATATGCCTTGAGAAAATACAAAGAGTGCTCATTAACAAAATCTTGTTGATTGAATCATATATCAAAGTTGGAGTTTGGAAAGGTAGAGATGGATATAATGGATCTGAATACAATATACATATTAAGCATTATGTTTGAGGAGATATTCAAAGAGAGAGAGAGAGTTTGTTGAGTTTGGAATTGAAGGAATATGATCACATCATGTGAGAGAAGGTTTCACTTGAAGAGAGGTTGCATGGAAAAGACAAGATTCTGAATTTAGTGTGTAAAGAAAAGGAAGAGCATAAGCAACAAATAGATTTGTTGGATAAATTGACTAAGGAGAAGGAAAATTATTCATGGGTGGCATATAGGCAGTTGGAGCAAAGAGATTAGATTGAAAAAGAGAAAGAAAAATTATTCATGGGTGGAATATAGGTAGTTGGAGCAAAGATATTAGATTCAAAAAGAGAAAAATATGTTAGATTGGGCATGGGAAGAATATGAGGAACTCAAGAAACAAAAATTGTGGCTTGAAATTCCTATATTGGGTATGAATTATATCTTAGATTCAGTGAGAAGAGAGTAGGAATAATTGGCGGAGAGTATATTATCCATAAAGAAATTACTAAAAGAAAATGAAACTATGTTGAATATGGCATTGATGGATCTTAAATAGGTAAGGAAAGAAAAATAAATACCCGAAGGAATAATTAGATAAAAGGAAAATATTGTATAATTGTTTACTCGGAAATAAGAATAACAAAGGAAACAACTTGCATCCATAATTGTAGACAAATAAAATGCTAATGTTGTAGTTGCAAGATATATCAAAGGAAACTAAGAAGCAATACTTTACCTCTGGAAAAATGTCAAGGAAAAGGAATTATGCTTGGAGTTGTCTGTGAATAGTAAAGAAGAGGAATCACGACAGAAGTATATTTTGCATGCAATGGTGCAGAAGCTGAATATGGTTGTCAAGAACATGCAAATGCACATAGACACAATTGAAAAGTTGAATAAGATAGAGGTTGTTGAACCTGTTAAAAAATTCATGGATGCATTATTAGAGCTAGAATGTAGGGTGACAGAGAAAATTCAAGAAAAATTTTCAAGGTGTTTAACATGTGATAGCCATTTGTTTATATTTGTTTAGATTTTTTTATTGCCTATTATTTGATTTTTTTTCTTTTCTTAGTCAAGGTTAGCCTTTAAATTTGGGCTATAAGGAAATCTAATTTGAACTTGTCTTCACCACTCCAAGTGAAAGGTATTGCAATAAAATCCTTTATTTTATTTTATATGTCATGTATGAGAACATGGAAATAAAAACATACGTCATAACTTCCCACTATATCATTTCAATACATATCACATTAGGTATAAGTAATTAGTAGGATGGTAGTGTTGCTTCAAATAACATTGCAAATATGCTTGTTTGAATATTTTGTGACTACTAAGAGAGTCTTGTTTGTTTAGGATTCAAGCAATGCTTTATCAATTCGTAGACAGTCTAGGTGTAAATCATCTTAACGACTAATCATGAACAAGAATAAGAGGATGGATCTGTTTCAAACTTGGTACACTGCTTGGTTGTTGGCTTGTAATTCCTACTAATTAGGTAGACCTATATTATGTTGAAACACATAGGTCATTATATGGATTTGAAGGTGTAATAACAACACATATCATTGTAATTATGTCCATTCAAACATATGTCGAGGTCATTTTATGGGTTACCATACCCCTTCCTGTCAAAGAAATAAAGAACGTAACTTTCATAGGTGTTACTGAGAGATTGTTCCCCAACTCCCATTGTATTACATGACTTTTTGGTTGGATTCCCTCTATGCTCTCTTACCTCCCTAATTGGGGATATTTTTGACAAGAAGCCAATTGATATGTTATTAGAAATAAACACATCACGAGTATCCCCAATAGATATCCCCACCTAAAACTCAACTTAAAGACCCAGTATATTATCACTCTCTCGCTGGTTAATGGTAGGAGGGAAGGAAAATAGGTGTGAAGCCCTTGTTCTAGATCCTAATTTATATTAAACCAAAATAATGTGAATTGTCACCCCTTGAACATTCCATTATAACTTCATTCCAAGGGTAGAGTTGGATGGAATCCACATAGCGTTCAGTTAGTCTCAAAGGAATCCTCAAAATAATGACTTGGTGTTAACACTTTAAAATAGAGACTTCCATTGCCCGAATGCGGGTGCCACATGTCCTGTGGTGGGTTATCATGGCCTCAATCTGAGGGATAACAGGGTGGCGAGGATGTCACCTCTCATTAAGGGCATATGTTATCCCCCAAGGCTGCAGTTAAGGGGCACCAAAGATGAGGATGAGGGTGCTATAGCTAGCGTGGAAGGGAGGCTTTGACATTCAAACACATCATCCAAATATGGTAATTCAACTATGTATAGGGTTGGAAGACCCATTTATATGCCTCATTGAGAGTTGGAAGGGGCATCATCTCCTTAACTCTCCATTAATGGCTTCTGGGCTCAACTGTGCTATCGACTGGCTTATGGCTCTTGCAAGGGAAGTCTATGGGCCTCATTTTATGTTATCGTGTTTGGATCTGACTCACATCATCTCCTCTTAGTTTGGGTCTGACATAATCCATTGGTATTTCCCACATCATAGCTCCCACAAGCACTACCATCCTCGACCTGTATCTCAGGACAATCGCAGTGTCTCTCCCCAGGTTGATATTGGTCTGTCCACATGGTCTGCTTTGCACACTAGTTATTATCTATTCCATCAATTGATATGGAGGCCAAGAGATAGTACAAGCTCTGAATTCAATATTTATCATAGTGCAACCATGTACCGTCAACGCGACACACCCCACTAGGTAGCAGTGGTAGAGGTCGAGCTCAACGGGGTTCGCATCTGATGCAGGAAGATGGATACACCATTGGTGTTTCCATGTCGATGTGCACATTGATAGATGAGTGGGAAGGTAGGTTGGTCACTGAACACTTGGAAAGAGGAATTGGAGGGGGAAATATCAACAATTATTGGATTGTCAAGAATATGATGGGATCCCTCATGGAAGAAATGGTTGGCACTTGGAACTACGCTCACAATTTAGTTCTCCGAGACAAAAATAGGTTGATAGAACTCAATACTCATCTGAACAAGTGAGATGCAAATTCAGCATGGAATCACCTTCCATTGGGTCTCTTCATGCCAGGAAACAATGAAGGGGGTAGTGGCAGCGTCACGAGGACACCCACAACATATTTGGACATGAGATTTGTCTTGATTATTCCTCTCTTGTCAGTTGTTCTATTTCTAATACCTTCCACCATCACTCAGTTGAGAAACAAGCATGTCAATGACATTGAGGTACTGGTTCGCAAATCCTCTCCTCTTCCTATTAAGCAGCTGAAAAATATGAATGATGAGTATTTTCAGGGGGGTTCCCTATCATTGATTAAAACCCAGTCCCTTAAGTTTGATGTTGTTGAAGAACCTGTATCCTGTTTGGCTTACCTCTGCTTTACTTTCTCAGTTATGTTATTTTCATTTTTCTTAGTATATATCCATATTAATGTATAAATGTCTACAAAACTCATCCGTGTTTTGAATTTTAGTAAACAACCCCCATCTTCTATATGGTTTTTGTGCCATAATTGTACTGGAAATAACTTTCTTACTGTTTTGACTGGTTGGGGTGGAAGTTTAGACTACCCCAACAATATGCCCAGGACATTATTAGAATGTAACTTTTTTTGTTTCTTCTGATTAATACAAATGCATACTTATGAAAAAAAAAATAGAGACTTGCCTTTATATATAATATATACCCCAACTTGCTCTAATACATTTTATGTCCTTTAAATAAATTGGGAAAGTTTCTTGTAAATAAGAACTAAGCTAAAAAAAGTAAGCACTATTTGTACTACAAAAGAATAATGAGACCTTTCTCTCAACCCAACAAAAGCAAAAAAATGATGAAGCTACTAGATATAAAATCATAAATATATGGAACGGGAAATTATGTAGCTTGCATCTTGGATTTACTGGCATAGCACAAACAAGGGATTAAAAAGTGGGTAGTTGTAGGGTTGTTTTTGCTTGTTCATATCGAAATACACATATAGAAAAACAAATAACACAACCTATAGATGTTCCAAGAGAGCAACAACAACCCACTTTTATTTGCCAAAACCCCCACATTTATTTGCAATAACCCTTGAACACTTTAAGAGCATCGCTCATAATAGAGATAAACGCCACCATTATGGAAAAAAACATAAAAGTTTCTAGCACACATTCATAAGTCATGCATACATTTCAAAACACAGGGCGAGAAAGGAATCTTAATATACCTGGCCACGTAAGAACAATGAAAGTAGTAGTGACACAAACTGTACAGACCAAAACACTGTCTCAAATCCAACAATCATTTTGTTGATGCATTGTAAATGAAGGAGGAAATATAACTTGTGGCCCCAAACATGAACATAATCAAAACCACACTGCAACAACCCAACCGAAAAATCCCAGAAGCATAAAGCCAACACCGTTTACTGATAGAATACTGTAGGCCACACTGATGAAGATGCAGGAAAAAGAGCACAACATCACCAGTACAAGGCTCCCGATGAAAATAGTGCAGACCAAATCCCAAGTACTTTACAAATACCAAATGAAGGCTGAAACAAAAAAAACCCATGAACAAACACCATCCTATTCTTGGCTGGAAACCTTTCAAACTCTGAAAACAAAGAATAAGCATTTATTGCAGGTAGAGAATCCATTGTACCATCTAAGCGCAACAAGGAATCCATTAAACCCCAAATGAAAGAAATTAATAGACATTAATCCCACCTTACAACTATAGGGAATGCCATACATTGGCTCTACAGTTTCTACTCTGCCTCGAAGACAACAACAAAAATAGAATGAACAAACCCCATTAAATCCCAAGGAAACCATTAAATACCATTTGCATGAAATAAATAGATTGAAAGCACATCGTACAAGCACAGGGAATGCACATACATCCACTCTAAGGTTTCCATGGGAAAACATGAATTATGCAGGACATTGACCACTTGGAACTGTATTCAATGCACGCTTACATCACAACGCTTGCATCGCTTAGGAGGAGACTCCCAAGGCATGATTCAAGCATGTACCAGCCAATAAATTTCTGACAATAAAAAAAACTCAGTAAAAAAATAAAATAAAAATTATTCTGACCTTTCCCTCATCAAGGTCTCCCACAACAAAACAATGAAACTCAACTAAACATAAATATTCCCTGTCAGGGACATAATAAGAAAACAACATTTTAAATATTAAGAAGTAAAGCTATTGTATAAAAAATATATATTGAAATTTCAATATAAATCTTAAAGTAAATCAACATAAATCCATATCTACCAAGCACCCAGAGGGATCCAATTTCTTGAGGTCTAAATAATTTTATCTTAATATTCCTACATATTTAGAAAAAATCACACATAAGTTTGGGTGAATTTACACAATATTCTAAGAAGGTGGATTTCTGACCACTATAATGAGATTCGTTGTCCCTCCATCACTTTCTGACAGCTTTATGGAATAATATTTCACCACATCTCTCCACTTCCCATCACTGACATAACCAAACTTTTCTACCTTGAAACCGCTTGACAAAGAGACAATTTTGTACCAATGAAGTTTCCCTCTGCTCCATTGTCCGTAAAGCAATCATTTTATGTCTTCATGATGTAAATTTAGGGGATAACAACTTCATTGTTCTTCTTTTTGTTGGATATTCACTTTAAACATTTCCATTTCATGGAGGTTGTTGTTCCCATGGTTAAAAAAAACATTCCCATTGCATGGAGATGCATCGACTTGAGCAATTCTAATTACATTACTCTGTTGAGTTTTTAGGATGACTGTAGAAATCGAAGAATGCTTGACAACTGATGTGCAAAACAAGGTTTCCTTTCCTTTAAATCCCAAAATATGCAATGGTTAATTAGCTTTTAAGTGATTTATTCTTCCTGTTATAAATCTGAGTTCCTCCACAAAACACCTCACTTCGACTGATTTAACTATAGAATTGTCAAAGCTCAACTACACAATTGTCAAAGTGAAAGCATTTAAGCTGTCATTTGGCATGGTGAAATTTAAAGTTGAATCGGACTTCTATTTACACCGACTGGTCTTTCAACTTATCTAGGAAATACAAAAGATTTATACCTCTACAAACCAACTGGTTTCCAAACACTTTATATAAACCTTGCGAAGAATTTTAAAAGTATAACAAACTAAACCATTCAAATAAATGTCATTTAAAGAACGTGCCTACATTTAATAGAATTAACTATTAAGAGAACATGCCAACATTTTTGTTCCCTTTTGTTGCTACTATAACTGAATGAGGGTAATACTTATTAAAGCGGGCTCTTGTCTTTTAAGGAAACCAAAGTTAGATACCATTATGACTTGTGGAATTTTTTTAGTATATTAAAAACTTTCCTTTTATGAATATATCCATCCGAGAAAGATTAATCTCCAGAGAGTTCTTTCTATGTATTGATTCTTATTGCACAAGTATTTGAAATATTGTTCAATACAACATGAGAATAGACAAAGTTTGGATTTCGTGCAGATTGAACTGAAGTTTAGACTCCCATAAGTGTCTATAGATTAACACCAGAGGATCTGTGGCAAAACAAGCTTCTTGGAGGCCATGGAATCCAACCATTATACCATTCTAAATGAGGGCATTACAAGGATCCACACACATAAGGAGGAGGATGAATTTATTGAACCCATGTCAAAGAAAAACCAATAACCCTTCTTGCTAATGATGATGCAAGCTATATAATCCATAGAAATTACGGTTCAATATATATATATATATATGATTAATCTCCAGAGAGTTCTTTCTATGTGTTGATTCTTATTGCACAAGTATTTGAAATATTGTTCAATACAACATGAGAATAGACAAAGTTTGGATTTCGTGCAGACTGAACTGAAGTTTAGACTCCCATAAGTGTCTACAGATTAACACCAGAGGATTTGCGGCAAAACAAGCTTCTTGGAGGCCATGGAATCCAACCATTACACCATTCTAAATGAGGACATTACAAGGATCCACACACATAAGGAGGAGGATGAGTTTATTGAACCCATGTCAAAGAAAAACCAATAGCCCTTCTTGCTAATGATGATGCAAACTATATAGTCCATAGAAATTACAGTTCAATATATATATAATAAGTTGTAAAATATGATAGTGACTTAGTAATTATCATTGAAATCAATTTAGAGATGTAATAAGTTACAAAGTATTATATGAAATATATACAAGTTATAGTAATTATCATTCAAAATAATTTAGAGATATCATAAATTGTAAAGTATCATAGTAACATAGCCATTACCATTCAAATCAATTTAGAAATGTAATACATTGCGAGGTATTATAGGAAAGATATATAAGTCATAGAAATTACTATTCAAAATATATTTAGAAATATAATAAGTTGTAAAGCATCATAATAAGTTGCAAAGTATCATAGGCAAGATATATAAGTCATAGCAATTACCATTCAAAATCAATTTAAAAATATAATAAGTTGTATCATATTGACTTAGCAATTACCAATTTAGATATGTAATAAGTTGCAAAGTATCATAAACACATTACGAGGGAAGATTAATTGTAACAAGAGGTCCAAAGAAAAAAAATGTTAGTTAAAATAGACAATTGGCCACAATCTAAAACTTTAGGAAGTGTAATACACCAAAACAATGGCTAATTATTTATTATTTGAATAATTTATTTATTTTATTATATATTTTGACAATGAAGTCAAAATGAATGTAATGGATTATTATTATTATTGAATAATTAACATACTGAGAGGAAGCAGGACTGAAGTAGCTATTGAAAGAGTGTTTGCTAACCCACAAGGGGAAATGAAAAATGGAGAAAGCTGCTGAGTGAGAACTCAAAATCAGGTCAAGACTCCTTATGGAGTGCTAAAGACCAGGAGGCTCATAAATGACCAAGTCATAGGAAAAATACTATAAAATAGTATGTCCATCGAATAAGAAGGGGTTGGCGATGGACGAGGAAATGATCTATGGGTGCAAAGAGATGGCACATTGATTGGATTTTTTCCTTGGCATTCAACAAACAGACTCAAGGGTTCTGGATCAAGTAAGATTTGGCTTCTCTAGGAGTTGGTTGGGGAGGAACAACAACTTCAATTTTGTTTCCCCAACAGTGGTGACATTTTCCTTACAAAAATTATTAACTGTTTAGTTGTAATGCAAAAAGATATATAATAAATAAACACTAAATAACTATTAATAATTCAATAAATAACTCTTAATGAAAAGTGTAACAAATATAAAATAATATATTAATTATAGTTATTAATTACCAAGTGAAAGGGTGTAACCATTCACTACACATGCTCAAGCCTATAAAGGCAAGCATGATTTTAAAATATTATTATCACTTATCTATCAATTTATACATCGTTTTATATCTATGGATATGTAGGTTATTTCAGAAATTACGGGTTCATTCCGAGTTACTTAAGAATATCCAACTATGGATGTTATAGTGGTATCAGAGCAAGGTTACCATTCAGGTTTCTTGGTTTTCCCTAAAAAAAGAGGACCTTTTCCTTAAAAAACAAAAAACAAAAAAACAAAAAAAAAGAGGTAAAAGTAACCCCCCCTACTAAAAGAGGTAAAAGTTTTAAAAAAAGGTAAAAGTCAAACCACACGTGGTTTCTTAATAAGTGGGTTTGGTTTTGAATATAAAAGTGCATAAAAATTACTACTAAGAAGCAAGTGAGATTTGAAATTAGGTGCGGAAGGTAACAATCATTCCTCCCAACCACCCAATCTACTGGCATTTTACAAACTTTAGGGGAAAAAAAATTCTAAAAGTGTATAATAATTGCTACTAAGAAGCAAGTGAGATTTGAACTTAAGTGGGGAAGTTAACACTCATTCCTCCCAACCACCCAATCTATTGGTATCTTACAAAACTATTGGAAAAACAAGAGATATTGATTAAATTTCAAAGAAAACTCAAGAATATGGATTTTAATGTTGAAAAGAAGGAAAATTTTCCTATCACCTTACAAAGAAATGTGGAAATACTATTAAGAATTAAAGGGACACTTGCAAGGAAGGATATCACCATTTCTATTGCACCTACTGAAAGTAATAATTATATTAGTACTGAATTTGCTAACCATTTAGTGATTCCCGAGTCAAGAGCTAGACTTTTGGGACAGAAAACAAATTGAAATAAGTGGCTTACAACTAAATGTTTGAGATTATATGGTCACATCGAAATTCATTTTTAGTTCCTCATGGAGATTTGGCGGTGACATAATTTTGGGTTTACCTTGGATAAAAACATTCGGGACTTTCATCTTAAATGCTGAAAATAAGTTTCTGACTTTTTCCTATAACAAAAGAGAATCACATTTCAAGATATTACAATGAAGTCATATATAGAAGCTCCAACATATGAAGAATTCAAGGGTATATCAAAGTTGATTTCACATGGTAATCATAAGTTAGAACAAAAGAAATAAAAAAAGTTGAAAAATTGTCGCTAGTAAGGATGAAGAAATTACTTATTTGAAGAATTATAGTCAAGACTTGATCGCACAGATTAAGAAATTAAAAAGGGGAAAAAGATCGCAAGAAGAAATCTAAGAAGAATTCCTCCAAAAGGAAGTGGATATCCAAAATGAATTCAATAAGAATCTATTATAAAAAAATGAAGAAAATTCTCGCTTAAAAAAATTGAATCAAGGTTTGACTGAACAAATAAAACAATTAAGAAATGAGAAGTTAAAAAAATCCTTATATTTATTATTAACCAGTAAATCATGAGAATCACAAACAATTGAAATTTCTACAAGGTTTCCACAAACAGCTCGAATTCCTTATTGTCACCCAAATTACAGAAGTAGATACAACCAACATCAAATTAAATAAAAAAATGACATTGTTCTTCTTATAGACAAATCAGCTACAACCTTGAAAGGAACAAAAACAACATCGACAACTTTTATGGAATCCTAAATTAAGAAGCTTTGTACAAGTAGTCGATCATCAAAAAATTCCAATGAAGGTAGATTTGGGATGGATCACTTCCCAAAAAATGAAATACATTAGTTTAGCAATCCAAAAATTATACTGCCTAGTTTCATCAAGCATCATAGTTCCAAGCTCACAACATCATGAAAAGTCATTACGAGAAAGAGAATAAAGTCATACAATAAACTATGCTTTGAGGAGAAAGCAATTCTAAGGGAAAGACAGTGTAATGAACAAAAATATATAATAAATAAACACTAAATAACTATTAATAACTAAATAAATAACTCTTAACGAAGAGTGTAACAATTATAAAATAATATATTAATTATAGTTATTAATTACTAAGTGAAAGGGTGTAACCCTTCACTACACATATTCAGGCCTATAAAGGAAAGCATCATTGTAAAATCTTATCATCACTTATCTATCCATTTATACATCATTTTATATCTACGAATGTGTGGGTTATTTCAGAAATTACGGGTTCATTCCGAGTTAATTGAGAATATCCAACTATGGCTGTCACTAAACAAAAAATATATAATAAATAAACATTAAATAACTATTAATAATTAAAAAAATAACTCTTAACAAAGAGTGTAACAAATATAAAATAATATATTAATTATAGTTATTAATTACTAAAGTGAAAAGGTGTAACCCTTCACTACACATGCTCAAGCCTATAAAGGTGGGCCTCAATGTAAAAACTTATCACTTATCTATCAATTTATACATCATTTTATATCTATGGATATGTGGGTTATTTAAGAAATCATGGGTTCATTCTGAGTTAATTGAGAACATCCAACTATGGTTGTTACAGTGGTATCAGATCCAATACAAAGCTTCCTTGAATTAGGTATTTGACCTTAGAGAAAAGAAGCAGAGTTAAAAAAAGTGAAAAAACAGTAAAAACAAAAAAAAACTAAAAGAAGGAGGAAAAAAAAGGAAAGATAAAAAGTTAAAAAATAAAAGATAAAATTAAAACAAAAAAAGGGTAAAAGTGAAACCACACGTGGTTTCTTAAAGTGGGTTTGAGTTTAAATATAAAATTGCATAATAATAACTACTAAGAAGCTATTAAAGTGATATTTTAAGTTAGGTAGGGAAGGTAACACTTATTACTCCCAACAACCCAATCTACTTGCATTTTACAAAACTATTGGAAAAAATGGAGATATTGATTAAATTTCAAAGAAAACTCAAGAATATGGATTTTAATGTTGAAAAGAAGGAAACATTTCCTATCACCTTACAAAGAAATGTTGCAATACTATTTAGAATTAAAGGGACACTTGCAAGGAAGGATATCACCATTTCTATTGCACCTGCTGAAATTAATAATTATATTAGTACTGAATTCCCTAACCATTTAGTGATCCCTAAGTCAAACATAAGGGAAGAACTAGAATTTTGGGACAGAAAACAAATTGAAATAAGTGGCTTGCAATTGAATGTTGGATATTATATGGTCACATCGAAATTCATTGTTAGTTCCTCATGGAGCTTTGATGGTGACATAATTTTGGGCTTATCATGGATAAAAACATTGGGGACTTTCATCTTAAATGCCGAAAAGAAGTTTCTGACATTTTCCTATAAGCAAAATAGAATCACGTTTCAATATATTACAATGAAGTCAGATATAGAAGCTCCAACATCTTAATAATTCAAGGATATATCAAAGATGATTTCAAACGGTAATCAGAAGTTAGAATAAAAGAAGCAGAAAGAAGTTGAAAAAATTGTTGCTAGTAAGCATGAAGAAATTACTCGTTTGAAGAATCATAGTCAAGACTTGATCGCACTAATTAAGAAATTAAAAAGGGAAAAAATATCACAATAAGAAATCCAAGAATAATGCCACCAAAAGGAAATGGATCTCCAAAATGAATTCAATAAGAATCTATTACAAAAAAATGAAGAAAATTCTTGCTTAAAAAATTTGAATCAAGGGTTGACTGAACAAATAAAAAAAATAAAAAAATGAGGAGTTAAAAAAATCCTCAGAGTTATTATCAACCAGTAAATCATGAGAATCACAAACAATTGAATTTTATACAAGTGTTCGACAAATGGCTCAAATGCCTTATACTCACCCAAATCATAGAAGTCAATACAACCAACATCAAATTAAAGCATAAAATAAACATCGTTCTTCTTATAGACAAACCAACTACAACCTTGAAAATGAACAAAAACAACATCAACAACTTTTATGGAAGCCTAAATTAATAAGTTTTGTACGAGCAGTCGATCATCAAACAATTCCAATAAAGATTTGGGATGGATCACTTCCCAAAAAATGCAACACATTAGTTTAGCAATTCGAAGATTATAAGCATCATAGTTCCAAGCTCACAACATCATGAAAAGTCGTTATGAGCAAGAGAACAAAGTCATACAGTAAACTATGCTTTGATGACAAAGCAATTATGAGGGAGAGGAAATGTAATGAACAAAAAACATATAATAAATAAACACCAAATAACTATTAATAATTAAATAAATAAATATTAACAAAGAGTGTATGTAACACCCCAGTTTTGACCCCGTTTGCATTAAAATGTATATAACGTATATATTGTAATTAATCGTGGTGTGGAGCTAAAGGAAAAATCCACACCATCGATTTAATTGTTTTATGTTCCGGTGATTAAAATCATTGCCGATGGTATAATATCGTGCTATTCGACACATATTAATTTTGGCATCATGTAAACATGCATTTTAATTAAAAATACCCACAACCAGATATGTCAATGCAACCATAATGAAAAGGGAATGATTTTCCTAAGGATAAGGAGGGGGAATTATTTAACCTTTGG
This sequence comes from Pseudotsuga menziesii, assembly GCA_001517045.1. Classification (NCBI taxonomy): domain Eukaryota; kingdom Viridiplantae; phylum Streptophyta; class Pinopsida; order Pinales; family Pinaceae; genus Pseudotsuga; species Pseudotsuga menziesii. The sequence goes on from LPNX010536749.1 coordinate 656,914, forward strand.
GGCCAATAAGGAAAAGACAAATGTCAATAGGAGAACCCATCAATCAGTCAACTACCAAATTAAACTCTCTGGAGTTAGTTGGTGGCAGTTATTTCCTGGGAAAACATTTTCCATAGGCAGTGGTGTGTGGTAGGACTGTCAGTCCTTTCCCACATGCACACTCCACCAAGGATCCATTCCTCCTCATGTGAGCAGGAGAAGAAGAGACCCCATTCTTCCATTTTTCCCATTCTCGTGCAGAGATGACTGTTTTCTCTCCTCACGGACAGGTTTTGGGATTTTTCCTCATGCAGAGAACTGGGAGAGCTGCCTTACCCTCACGATTTTGCTGTGTAGTTAGCATTCACGATTTTGGTCTCGGCATGTGAATTCACCTTCATACAGTTTGTATTCCTTTCCTCACACAGCTGAGAAATTGTTGCTGGTCGCCCCATGAATTTTGGGTTGTTGTGGTTTGTTGTTGAGTCATTTTGTCCACGACAGGGCTAAGAATGACTCTGGAGTCGAATTACTCAGTCTGAGCTATGTATTACCCAAATTGTCATTTCAGTTTTGTTCTGTGGTGTTTTCTTTTATACCCTAGAGCTGTGAATGATTGTTTTGTTATGTGTGCACAGTGGATTGGTCTTTGGACTGTGTAGGAGTGGAAAGGATTCTGCTTGACAAATCTAGTGTTTACAAGAGCCTCATAGACAGATCTAGAGGGTTGAATATCTTCTCTACACCCCCTGAATAGCATTGGAAGGGAAGTCATGGCCTGAGGGACTGTGCAACATAGAAGGGAATGATTCCTTGTGTTGAGTGTGTGTGGATGTATTAGGAGTCAAGCTAGTTCTGGTGTAGGCATCCTTAGCTCTTTAGTGAGCCCACTAGCTTAACAGACAGTGCTTCCATATCTTGATAACCTGATAAACTTGAATTGTTAGCTTGGTTATGTGTTGTTGTATACTCTTGGTCTGATAAACCCAACTGTGTTGGATTGACTGAGTCTTGACATATCTTTGGCTATGTGTAAGCTTGCTTAGTTTCCTTATTCCTTGGGGAATCATTCCTAGCTCGAGGGTGGCAATGTTGCTGACAAATTAAGGAGCACACTGAGCTATGGTTGGGTGGAATGTTGCAACGACATAGTTGGTTGCGAGACAAGCTTTGTCATAAGATAAGTATTCTTGTGTTTAAATCTCTACATTTATATTTGATAATGAACTACAATGAACATGTGAATGAATGAAATGGATTTGCTTCTGCTGTATGATGAATAATTATGCATCTATGCATGTTTTACTTCAATGCATTTCAATATTTATCATCATTATGTTCATGGGGCTAGTTTCCTGGGTACATAGCAGAAATCGATAGCATTCTCTTCACCGGTCTGAGGGTCGGGGACGTTACAGTGTAACAAATATAAAATAATATATTAATTATAGTTATTAATTGCTAAAGTGAAAAGGTGTAACCCTTCACTACACATGCTCAAGCCTATAAATACGAGCCTCAATGTAAAAACTTATCACTTATATATCAATTTATACATCATTTTATATCGATGAATATGTGGGTTATTTAAGAAATTACGGGTTCATTTCGAGTTAATTGAGAACATCCAACTATGGATGTTACAGTGGTATCAAATCCAATCCAAGGCTTCCTTGAATTAGGTCTTTGACCTTAATTAACTATGAATGTTACATTAGTACTGATAATTATAGTCTAAGCGTAGATTTGAATTCAACATGCAATTTAAATTGAGAATTAAATGATGTGTCTATTCCTAATATTTTTATCTCTTTCAATAATATGTTATTAGTATAAGTTGTTATTTATTTTAAAAATGTAGAATCTCGGATCTCCTTTACAAGTAGAAATTGCAATGGTGAATTAATCTTTTCTAGATTGTTTCCTATGTTAATCTACATTTCTATAAATCGAACTCTTTAAATACATACTCTCAAACTTAGCAGTAAACATAACTCAATTAATTTTCTCTAGGACACGAATGCATCCAAACAAAGTCTATCTTTGTTTAAAATTAATACATAATATTTTATTTAACCTAATATTTGTCTTGAGTATTCATACCCAGTCTAGGGAAGATCTAAACATAATAAAAAATAATTGGAACTAAATGAAGGGATCATGATTAATCAAAACACTAACATCCGAGTAATCAGTTAACAAATTAATCATCAATGCCACCTCATAGGGCTGGGTTTTCCAAACTCAACAATAATCAAATCTAACTAAAACACAGAATGAGTTTATTTCCAAATCAATATCATATATGATAATCAAAATACATAGAAAGATATAAAAATAACAAATCACATGTATAGGTTTTAATAACATAATCAGATACAAGTGTATAGTCTCTGTTTGCGGGCATCCATACCCAATATTAGATCGATCTGGTTAAAGAGTTAAATTAACAATAGAATCATGATATATAAGTGTAAGAAACAATCATTTTATCAGATATTTCGAATAATAATTACAATCAAGTTGAATTAAGATCCAAGAACCATGACTGTAGGGTCAAATTTTTCCGAAAATTGAAATTGCAGATCGGATCTTAAATATTTTAAAAAAAATTCCAAACTATATAATATATCATGGTCGTAAATCCAATCCTTGGGAATCCATATATTAAAACAAAAAATAGAAAAGTCATTTTTCTATTCAAACAAATATTGTAAAATCAAACACATTTCGAGTGTGCAAGGCTGCGAATCCCACACTGTAAACTAATACATATAAGTATAGACCCAAAACAGTTTATGGATTAAAAAAAAATCTTATCTTCTTAACTTCTGCAAATCCCTATCTTTCCATCGACTACGATTCAAAGTAACTGGGAACTAGTTTAACTTCGAACTCAAATCAAGAGTCTACCTTATGAATGATGGATGGGTTGATTTATATTCCACAAGCCACATTCGCACTGGTGTTCACATGCACAAGACCTAGTAGTGTTAGTATAAACCTTAATGAATAGNGAGTCTCCCTTATGAATGATGGATGGGTTGATTTATATTCCACAAGCCACATTCGCACTGGTGTTCACATGCACAAGACCTAGTAGTGTTAGTATAAACCTTAATGAATAGAAATTATATATGTATTCTTCCTATTAAACATAGTTTGGGCAAATCCCTCACCTTTGGATAGAGAAGAGGGAGGCTCGAGAGGAGGTGACCCTATCGCCGCTCTTGCAAGACCCATGGTTTGGCAAACCTACATTAACAATTAAGCATTGTTAAAACCATTTTTTTAAACTATACCTTGTTTTTAAAGATAAATAGAACACGTTTGTGGATATTACCTGCATTATGAGTTTTCTCCGCAAGGGTGAATCAATCTTACCAAAATCTTTTGTAGATATCTTGCCTTCACCTATCGACAAGATGACATAGTTAAAATAAAACCCCAAATAATAATAAAGAATGAAATTCATAATTTTTTCAACCATAGAATAGTTTTCCTTGATAAGACGCATAACGGGCCAAGGGTCGGCTCCTCCAGGCTCTCCCTTCTTCCTCTACCTCCGCAGCAAGGATACAATGGCGTTAATTCTAGGTTCAAGTTCAGAGAAAAAATTAAAAAACAAAATTACAGAGTATAGATGGAAATATTTTCTTCCTTGCCTGTTTTAAAGTATTATGAGCTACAAATCCTCTACTAAAACTCAAAACAAGCCGAATGGATTCCCTTCTTAACCTCACAATGAACCAAGAAAGGTCAAAGATGTAATGGCGACCACACTCTTCCATTAACCCACTGATAAAAACTTACAAACAAACTCAAGTTACAGACCTGTAATTAAACTTTCCATAACATACCGTGAAGGGAAAGATGAAGGGAGAGACTAGTGCAACGAATCCATGGGGCGATTGAGATTAATTAACATAAAAATAAAACAAACCAAATGAATGCAGCAAAAACCCTCATGACAACATAAATCCAAATTAAACCCTACGAAAACCCTTGAACTAGATCATGACAAGTGGAGGGTCGAGATCTATCTCTAGACACAATGCATGTGATTAAGCCATGTCATTAAATGTGCCTGGTTGCACTGTCAACTCACAACCAGGGATATGACATTAAAAATTTAATATGATCCATTAAAGCCTTCTTCATTTTCATCCACTTGTATCCCCTCCATCATACACTTATAATTGCATATCAAACCTTGTGTTATAAACTATCACCCCTTGTTGTGTAAATCTCGTGGGCTAGGACTTCAAAACCATAGTCTAAAGTTTATACATGTTACATAGTTTGCAACATATTTTAACAAAATACCATCAATCCTTTAAACATATATGTAACCACCCTTGACAATGTGAACTCATAAGAGGGGTAGGTTTAGCATAAGTTTAAACTAATAATGTTAGCTAGGACTAAACCTTAAGTTTATGCTTATGTCCTAAGTAAAACAACTTTTACAATAATAAAATAAAAGGACTTAAACATCGCCTTGGCGAGGATCCAACATAGTCATCACTACAAATGGATACCACGCCAAACAGAAGACTTAACCTATCATTCAAACATTAGCATGCCAAGTTAAACTTATCCACAGATATAAATGTGCTACAACCAAAAGATACATGTTACGACAAGGATGAATATTTTTTTTGTTGGCTAATGGGAAGAACCCCCCTGAATAGAAGTTTTCCAATGGTTAAATTAACAAGAACCAGGGGGATCTAAGCCGTCAAAATCACCCAGGGATTGCACCCGACCTAGACCACACCAACCCTTAACATGGTTGGATTTTTGGTATCTATGGGATTTGAACGGACGAACTTTCTACTTAGGGGGTGTTAGTAACCATACCCCACCACCAACTATTCTACATCTCATAGATACAAAAAGGATGAACATTAAATCGTAAACATGTTTTTTTACCGAAAATTATGGGTTTGTGACAGAATGGTATCAGAGCATGGTTACAACACTTGGCTTGGACGATCCCAATAATCAAATTGACAGAAATAGAAAACTATTTTATTTGTTATGTTTTGACTCTCATGCAAACAGGAAGAGTAGAATAACCTTGTTTTGCATGAATTATGACAGATGTGGGAATGTTTACTGAAGAAGATTCATGTCCTGAGGATCCAATAAACAATGAAAAAGGTAACATTAGAGACGGTGATATATGGGTAAATTTGAATGAAAGTAGGAATGATAACCCATCTGAATTATAACAAACATTATAATAATTAAGGGAAGAGCTAAATTGATTTAAGGAAGAATACGAAGCATTAAATAACATTCTGCTATCTAAACTACATAATAATGAAAAATAGAAAAATAAGGAACCCGAACTTAATATGGAAAGAAATACACCTTATAAATGTAAGTTAAGAAAACTGGATTTTTCTAAACATGAGACTGAATCTACAAGTGAAGTATCAGCTAAACATAAAACTGAAAAATATAAAGATTCTAGTGAAAGTAGTGATAGTAACTAGAAGAAAAAGAAATACAAACCATATGAAGAAATTTCTGGTGAATTCAGAAAGATCAAACCTCCTATGTTTAACGGAGAAATCGAAAAAGGAGAAGAAGCAAAATCTTGGTTATCTAGAATGAAAAAGTATTTCCATATTTATAACTATTATTCTAAACTAAAAGCAAAAAATGGAAATCTACCACTTAACAGGAAAAGTTGATATCTAGTGGGAAGACATAAAGAAAGTAAAAGGCGTAAAAGAACCTTATGTAACATGGAAAACCAAAATATTTATCAAAACAGTATTAGGAAGAAAAAGATAAAGAATTTTATGAATTAATATTAGGTGCCATGACCATGAAAGAAAATTGCAACAAATTCTTAAGCTTATTATGTTATGTGCCTTATATGATTAATGATAATGCAAAGAGAAGAGGCATATTCTTAGGGATCAAAATTGAAAACAACCTGAACATCACACATATCCTCTTCGTGGATGGTATCATTTTATTTTTTGATGGATTGATTAGGGATGCAGATAAGCTTTCAAGGATATTGAAACTTTTCAGCAAATCCATAGGTATGAGACTGAATGAGCAAAAATCTACCCTCACTCCCATCAATATAGAAGAAGCAGAATTGCGAAGATACACAAAACATTTTCCTTTCAATGTCACTCCCTGGAGGATGGCTTAAAATACTTGGGCTTTAGAATGTAACCAAATAGTTACAGGAAGGAGGACTGGAACTAGAAGCTGAATAAACTGGAAAAAGGATCAACACTTGGTGTAATAGATAGTTATCCATAGTTGGTAGATTAGTTCTGGTCAAATTAGTGCTAGAATCCATCCTATTCTATTTGATGTCTCTCGCCTGGATCCCAAAATCCATATTGGAAAAATACTAAAAAATCTATTTCGGATTCCTTTAGCCAGGGAAGAATGAAAAATTTATACTTCCTTGGGTGAAATGGGACCAGATAGCTAAACCCAAAACTTTGGGAGGATGGGGCCTTAAAAATTCTAGGTTTTCGCAAAAGCCTTAGCGGCAAAAGAAGGATGGAGATTCATTTATACACAAATCCTTTGGACTAAGGTTGTGTATAAAAAATACATAGCCACTGACTTTGTCATTGACTGGATAAGAAATTTTGTTTTCTTAAATCCATGCCCAAGTACAATTATTTGGAAATCCATATTCAATGCTTTTCGTGTCATAAAAATTGGGCTTGCTTGGAAAGTACGTAACAATTCTTAGTTGTGTTTAGGTGTAGATCCTTGGCCTGGAAGTAAAAATAAACATATCCTCCCACAACCAATCATTCAGCACCTAAATCAGAAAGGGTATTATCATGTTAATCAGATAGTTGATCATGGGTCCACAAATATCTAACAGCAAGGGTAGAAAGGGTCTAGAACTCTAGAGCTTCCAAACCTCATGACTGCAGATTGGATTAGATATACAAACAATCTCAAATATGCACATACAAGGCTCAATGAATCCCCATACAAGATCATTTGGGACCATCCGACTCATGGTCTTTACACCCCTAAGACAGGGTTTCAGCACTTAAGTTCCACAACTCAACAAGGAGATCCCCCATGGTGGCATAAATGTATTTGGAAGCTAAAATGTCCTTTAATATAAACATTATTCATGTGGTGTTCCTTGGAAAACAAAATCCCAATTTGTTACAAAATGAAAAAACGTTCCGTGGAAGGACCAGGATGGTGCACCTTATGAAAAAATGTAGATAAAAACATCATCCACCTTTTCATGTCATACCCATTCACAAAAATAATATCAATTACTTCTCAAAATATTTTAAACAAAAATTTGGTGTGGCAAGGTCAAAATCTGGAGGATGCATGGAAAACTTGGACAAACTCAAATAATTTTGCCTCACTGAAAGCCCTGCCCTTTTTACACATTTGGGGTACTTAGCTTGCTAGAAACACAACCATTTTTTAGGACAAAGAATATTCCTCGGATACCATTGCAAAACAAGGCTAGATATTTTGTCATATTTTCCACAAACCAAGAGCACCATGACAATCTGTATCATCACCGAAGAACAAATAAACTTCACCCAACCATGGGATTATTTTGACGAAGCCTCTCGGGATCTTATTTGAGGGGGGAGGGGAAGGAAAGGGAAGGGAACAAATAAAACCCAAATGGGTTTAGGGAAGAGAACAAACAATTTTGTTGAACTCCTTGCACTAAAACTCCTTCTTTTCTTTGATTTAAAGAAAAATTGTAGAAATATTCATATTTTCGGAGATGTTATGGTTGTAATAAATTGGGTGAATAAAATTCAAAAGTGCAGAATTATAAATCTCATTCCAATTTTTAAGAAGTTTGCAGGCTTATTGAAAACTTTGATACCATAATATGTCATCATGTGTACATGGAACTTTTTTTTGAAGTGGATAAGCTCTTTAATGAAGGTCTAAGGACGGAATAGGGTACATGGAAGGTAACATAGTATAATTAAGGAGAATTTCATGAATATTATCACATACATTTCATAGAAACTCATCAAGGGTAATTCTCATCATATTATTTACACACAGACTCTCATATTTTGTTTTTTTTCAGGCTAATACACAAAACGTTTTTTGGCAGATATATGAGACATTTATAAGGCTCTTATTTTTGTTTATGTTACGAATCAGAGTACATAGAGGAAAACAGACATGTGTACAGGGGCATATTTTTTGACATAAACTTTCTTACATGGAGCTATGAGGATCAGTTCTTATGTAAATGTATGCATTCATACATTATGCAGATGTAATTTCATTACTATGATAAAATTACACTTTTTTCTATGGAAACAAATCATTGATGAGAAACCAAAAATACAGTGTTTCCTCAATTGTTTACCTCTTATTTTTAAGGAGAGAATCGAATATGATAATCCTAAAACTTTGGAAGAGACAATGAGAAAAGAAAACTTTTTCTATGATCAAAATATAAACAAACGGGAAAACATACCTACCTGGAAAAATAAAAGACGTGACAACTTTGAACCGAAAAATAAAGGAATTAAGTTCTATACGAATACTAGGAGTAACTATAGGGGATACCAAGGGAATAATTATAAAAAAAATAAACAACAAAATCCTATAGCAACAAAAGAAATGGAAACACCCACTTCATTTAATAAAAATACTACACAAAGGGAACCACTAAAGTGCTAGGAATGTGGTGAACCACATTACTTCAAGGATTGCCCCATAAGAAATAAAACTGTTAATAATGTCCATTCAATTCAAGAAGCTACTACAATTGGGGGTATAACAAGAAGCATGCTCAGAATCAGTGCAACATTGGAGAACCAACAAGTGGATCATCAAACGTCTATGGTCGAAATCGAAGGTATGATAAAATTCAAACCCATTTCTATATTTATTGATCCAGGTGCAAGTCTAAGTTATGTATCACCTATAATTGTAGAACTATATAAGCTACATTAATATAATTCTGAAAAATATTGGTTAGTACAACTTGCTACAAGCACAAAGGGAAAGGTCACTAGTTTCATGAAAAATCATGAATTTATTAAGACTTAAAAACACATGTTCATTTAAATATTTTATCTTTAGGGTATGATGATTTGTTGATAGGAATGGAATGGTTAGAGAAACATAGAGTTATTTTAAACTGCTATAATAACACATTTTTCGTGCTTAGATGATAAAGGTAATACCATTGTTGTAAAAGGAATTCTCGAAAAGGTTACCATAAGGGAAATCTATGCCTTACAAATGAAAATGTCTGTTCACAAGGGATGCACAATTTTTTCAGTTTAAGTGATGGACGACAAAGAGAAAGATAATAAAATTAAAATAGAATATATACCAATTTTAAAAGATTGTAAATACATATTTCTAGAAGAGGTTCTTAGGCTACCTCCAAAAATGGATATAGATTTTACAATCGATTTGGTATTGGGGGTGGTACCAGCATCAAAGGATCCTTATTAGATGAATATCGTAGATATTACTGAACTAAAATCACAAATACAGGAACTAATCGATAAAAAATACATTCGACCTAGTGTTTACCCTTGGCGAGCACTTATTTTGTTTGTAAAGAAAAATGAAGGAACTCTAAGATTGTGTATAGATTAGAGACAGTTAAACAAAATGACAATTAAAAATCGATCTCCTTTGCCTTAGATTGACGATCTATTCGATCAGTTTCGAAGGGAAACAATATTTTCAAAAATAGATTTAAGATACAGATACCATTTGGTACTGATCAAGGATGAAGACATCTTTAAAACTGTTTTTAGAACCATATATGGTCATTATGAGTTTGGTGTAATTCCCTTTGGGTTAGCAAACACCTCGACAACTTTTATGTATTTAATGAATAGTATATTAAGTAAATATTTATATAAATATGTAGTTGTCTTTATTGATGGCATATTAATCTACTCTAAAATTAAACAAGAGCATGAAGAGAACTTGAAAATTATCTTACAATTGTTAAGGGAACAACCACTATTTGTTAAGTTTAGCAAGTGCAACCTCTTTAAAGACATAATTCAGTATCTAGGACACATGGTGTCTAAGGATGGAATATCAGTCGATCCTGATAAAATTAAATCTATCATAGAATGACCTATTCCTAACAATGTAACCAATATAAGATCATTCATATGGATTATTGGCTACTACCAAAAATTCATTGAAAGAGTTTCTAAGATAACATATCCTATAACTTCATTACAAAAAAAAGGAAAGAAATTTGATTGGAGCAAAAATGTACTGAGAGTTTTAATAAATTGAAACACTTGTTAACCAAAACCTCTATTTTAAAAATTGTTGATACTTTTAAATATTTTGTTGTATGTATAGACACATATAAGGAAGGTCTAGGCGTAGTACTAATTCAATAAAACTATGTCGTAGCCTATGAGTCCAGGAAGTTAAAAGAACACGAGAAGAATTATGCTACTCGTGACCTATAATTAGTTGCTATAATACTTTCACTAAGAGTGTGGTAACACTATCTCATCAGAAGAATATGCTTACTCTTGTCCGATAATATAAGTCTAAATTACCTATTTGATCAACATAATCTTGACGCCAGATAAGATAGGTGGCTGTCATTTCTAAGCGAATATGCTTTTGAAATAAAACATATAAAAGGAAAATAGAATAAGGTTGCAGACTCCTTAAGTCGTCATGCAAACTTGTTGTATGCAAGAAATAATTATGAATTAGATTTAGAAAATAAAATTTTAAATGCATGAAATTTTGACAAAGAATATAAAAAATTAAAGGAAAAGACCACAGAAAATGAAATGAATCAAGTAAAGAAGATCTTAGTATAAATGGAAGAGGGTTATTAATACACAAATGCATATTATATATACCAAATTTGGAGTATATAAAATTAATTATCATGAATGAATTACATAAACGACCTTATTTAGGACATCCTGGATATCAGAAAATGATTACCATGACAAGGAAATATTTCTTTTGTCCTAATATGAAAAGGTAAGTAGCATAATATTTATCACACTGCATGGAATGTCAATAGGTAAAAGATGAACACCAACATCCAACAGGATTATTATATCCATTACCCATTCCAGAATGGAAATGGGAAATTATCAGCATGGATTTCATAACTGGCTTGCCTAATAATGTTAGACAACATGACTCAATCATGGTCCTAGTGGATAAACTAAGTAAGGAAGCTCGCTTTATTTCAGTAAATTCAACTTTTAAGGTTGTTAACATTGTTGATATATTTATGAAATAAATTTTTAGGTTGCATGGTGTACTTAAGGTACTCATCTCAGATAGAGATCCAAAATTTATAGGAAAATTTTGGAAAGCTTTAAAGGATTAGGCACACAACTAAAATTTAGCATCGCATATCATCTGTACCCGACAAAAAAACTGAAAGAGTAAATCAGATTTTAGAAGACTTGCTTAGAATGTATGTAATGGATAAACCAGGTAAGTGGGAAGATTACTTGGACTTAGTAAAATTTGTGTATAACAATCACTTCCAAGTTTCAGTTGGATTAAGTTCATTTGAGATTTTGTATGGATAAAAGTGTAATACTCCAATATCTTGGAGCACTCCTATCGACATATTGATGTTAGGCCCTAATTTATTAAAAGATATGGAACCAACAACGGAATAGGTACATCATAATTCGAAGGTTTCCCACGATAGGAAAAAGAGTTACGCCGACTTAAAAATAACTCCATGAGAGTTCCAGGTAGGAGAACATGTTTATGTAAAGGTAAAACCTAAGAAAATCTCCCTAAGATTGGGAAAATATTCAAAATTGGTGCCCATGTATTGTGGACCTTTCAAAATTTTGGCAACGATTGGATCGGTGGCATACTAGCTAGAATTGCTCCCTATAATAAAAGTACATAATGTTTTTCATGTTTCAATTTTAAAGAAATATCTTCATGATGCTACTCATGTGATTGATTGGAATTTTATATAGGTGGAACCCGAAGGACAGTTTCAAGTGGAACCAGAATGTATTCTCAACAGGAGAGAACTTTTACTATGGAATCGTACCATCATATAAATTAAGGTGCAATGGAAGCACCTTAGTCCAGAATAATCCACTTGGGAACTAGAAAGTAATATGCAACAGGCATATCTATCTCTATTTCAGGATGAAATAATGGAATAATGAGACAAAGAAATAATAACAACGAGGACAATGTTATCCTTAATGGGAGGTGTATGTAATACACTAAAACAATTGTTAATTATTTATTATTTTATTATTATTATATATTTTGACAATAAAGTCAAAATGAATGTAATGGATTATTATTATTATTATTATTGAATAATTAAAATACTGCGAGGAAGCAGAACAAAACTAGTTGTTGAAAGAGTGTTTGCTGACCCACAAGGGGAAATGAAAAATGGCAAAATTTGCTGAGTGAGAACTCAAATGATGTAGGAGGAATATTCCCCAAAATTAGGTCAAGACTCCTTGTGGTGTGCTGAAGAGTAGGAGGACCATAAAACACCAAGTCCTAGGAAAAATACTATAAAATAGTATGTCCATTGAATAAGCATGGGTTGGAGATGGATGGGGAAATGATCTATGGATGCAAGGAGATGGCGCATTGATCATATCTTGTCCTCGTGATTCAAAAAATGATATCAGGGGTTATGGATCAAGTAATATTTGGCTACTATAGGAGTTGGTTAGGAGGAATGATAACTTCAATTTTGTTTTCCCGAAAGTGGTGACAGGTTCCTTACTAAATTTTTTAACTGCTTAGTACTGATAATTATAGTCTAAGCGTAGATTTGAATTCAAAATGCATTTTAAATGGAGAATTAAACGATGTTTCTATTCCTAATATTTTTATCTCTTTCAATATTATGTTCTTAGTATAAGTTGTTATTTATTTAAAAAATATATAGAATCGTGGATCTCCTTTACTAGTAAAAATCGCAATGGTGAATTAATATTTTCTAGATTGTTTCCTATGTTAGGCTACATTTATATAAATCAAACTCTTTAAATTCATACACTCAAATTTAGCAGTAAGCATAACAATTACTTTTCTCTAGGAGCTGAAGAGTTCCACATAGAGGCTATCTAAACATAATAACAAATAAATGGAACTAAATGAAGGGATCATGATTAATCAAAACACTAACAACTGAGTAACCAGTTAGCAAATTAATCATCAACACCCAACTTATAGAGATGAGTTTTCCAAACTCAACACTAATAAAATCTAGCTAAAATGCAGAACAAGTTTATTTCCAAATCAATATCATATATGATAATCCAAATACACAATAATATCTAAAAATGACAAATAAAATCTATAGGTTTTAATAACATAATCAAATACAAGTGAACAACCTCTATTTACGGGCATTCACACCCAAGTATAGATCGATCTAGTTAAAGAGTAAAATAAACAATAGAATCATGATATCTAAGTATAATCAATAATCATTTTATCAGATCTTCCAAATAATAATCACAATCAATTCGAATTAAGATCCAAGCACTATCACTGTAGGGTATGTTGACTAAATTGTCATTGATTCCAACGTATGTGTTAGTGTGTATTGGTTCCCCTTGAGGAGACACTAAGGATTAGAAGTATGTCAATGTCAAAGGAGACCTTTTGACATTGTACAAGCCCAAGTCTGAAGCCCTTGGATCCCTTAGGACAATGGAAAAATCTCGATACACCCTTTCTTGCGTTTAAGTTTCCCTAAGTTGTTTCTATGGTTCCCTAGTTCTGCAACCTATGCCCTAGTGTCCTAAAAAGTGTCCTTAGTGGTTTGAAAAATTTGCAATAGGACAAATGGCCCATTATGTGGTCATTGTGTTTTAGTGAGGTCATGGTACCATAGGAGAAGTCTAGGCAACCCTACACTTGATGGTTTAATGGTCCTTGTGCCCTTGAAGGAATGGAAAAAAGCGATATGGGTCATATGCTTGAGATGGTCAAAAAGTTTAAAAAATTCCTTGAACCCACACATTGATGGTCATGATGATGGGGTCCTTGGTGCTATGATGCAAAATTGATGGCTAATATAATACACTCTTACATATGTTAACATCAAAACCATAAACTTGTAACAAGTGTTAAGATCACTAATAAAAGTAATAATATATTTAATAATGCTTAAGGTCAACCTTCTTAAACAATTGTGTTATCTCCCAAAATAAATTTATTTTGATAGTATGAAGAATTTGATTTATGTAATGAAAGATCTGAGGATGACTAACAAATTGAAGGTCTTTGTTTTTTATATGGTTGAAAATTTTGGAAGTTATAGCTTTCAGTTGCTTAGGCAAGGCTCTTAATAGCTCATTAACAGTTTAACACAGGATAAAAGTAAACCACCGAAAGTGGGCTTGAGCGATTAAAATGCAAAAACACTTTCGGTGGCTTAGGAGAGACTTCAAATGACTCATTAGCCACATAAAAGTGTTGCTTTCGGCAGCTTACGGAGAAGACCAAAAAAGGTGTTAATCGTCGAAAGCAGGCAGAAAGCGACATTGGTAAAGGCACGTTCAATGGCTTAGGTGAGACTTTGAACAACTCATTAACCACTGAAAGGTGATGCTTTCAGCAACTTATCGAACAGTTCAAAGTAGATTTTAACCGTTGAAAGCAGGCAAATGAGCATCGAGGAAAAAGTGATTTCGATGGATTAGGAGAAAGCTCAGACATTTCATTAGCCACCAGAAGGATGGGTTTTCAGTGGTTAAAAGGGATTTTTAGTCATGCCACTATCCATTGAAAGCTGGGTTTCATCGCGATGCTAGGATAATGGTTTCGGTGGCTTAGGCGAAAGGGATATCACTTCATTAGCCACCGAAAGCCATCTTTTCGGTGGCTAGCAAACAAGCTTCCGAAGGGTGTTAACCACCGAAAAGGTAACATGTGGAAATGATTAGAAAGCGGTCAAATCAAACCCTGTCAGCAAGATAAATGATCAATGAAGGGTGTGACAAACCATTGAAAGGACTTGAGCCTACATAACCGCATGTGGAGATAAGTGAAGGAGGTTGTTATAAAACTGATAGGATTGGAAACCCTTAGTTTTCTTTCACCTGTCTAAAAGAACAGCAAAAAATATCACCGAGTATCTAGGTTGATTTGTAATATGATTGATGGGCAAAGGAAATCGAAAAGATCAACTAATTCCATCACCTTATGACCTCATCATCCA
Organism: Pseudotsuga menziesii; assembly: GCA_001517045.1. Classification (NCBI taxonomy): domain Eukaryota; kingdom Viridiplantae; phylum Streptophyta; class Pinopsida; order Pinales; family Pinaceae; genus Pseudotsuga; species Pseudotsuga menziesii. The sequence goes on from LPNX010536749.1 coordinate 672,101, forward strand.
TCATGTCAGCAAAAACCCTCATAATCAGTGCCAAAAACTCTAGCACATTTCACTTTCGATCTTAGCATTCCTATCCACCAAGAAAACCTTCTCTGAGAAAGAAGCCCGCTAACACACTGTCATATAGAACTTAAAATTATTTTTGTAGTTACCCAGGAGTGGAATTCACCAAGATGAAGAAGGGAGGACCTTCTCTCAAGCAAGAGTTCGCAGATATCAGCTATTTGGAAGCACATCCAGAGGTCTGTAAGATTTTCCAAGACGTTGGCTGCTACAGGTTTTGTGAGAAGATACAAGGTTCCCATCAATATGTGGCTGAGGAATTTTCCCTCTCATTTGATGGCTCTAAAGCAGTTATAGGCAAAGAGAAATTTCACATAGATGAAACCCTAATCACTGAAGTGACTGAACTCCCTGACACAGGAGAAAAAATGGTTCAAAACTACCATACCAAAAGATGTAGAGTTCATATCTTACCTAAAGCCTGAGCATAGAGGAGTGGTGTGGAAGAAGAGTGTGCCATCATCTTGGTTAGAAGAAAGGTGGCAACAACTGTTGAAAGCCACTGTGGTCTACCTGACATGTGAAGGAAGATATAATAGATCCATGATCTACCAATTCAAATTAATGAACCACTTCATAGGTAAAAGCCCACTAAATTTTCCCTTTTACTTACACAGAAGTTTGGGAAAGATGGTACACCAAGTGAATGCCTATCCAACCAAGATTGCTAGCAGACTGTCCCACCATGGCCTTATCCAACTGTTGATCCAAGAGTTGTTGAAAAGGAGGAATATGTCATGGCCTTATTTCTTGTTTTGGAATGGATTTGAGACAGGCTTTCAACCAGAAGAGAATGGGAAGTCTCCTACCAAAAAGTCCAGCACCCCAAGGAGTGGGAGAAGAAAGAGAAGGGCTATATCCCCAGCAGTATTAGAACATCCTCCATCCTCTTCCAAAGCCAAGAAGGTAAAAAGGAACTTGGACTTCAGTGAGAAGGGCCAAGAAGTTGAAACACATAATGAGAATATTTTGAATCTACCCTACTCAGATTCTGAAGAGGTTCAAGAGGAAGGTGCAAACCTAGATCTGCGGATTGTAGCAGTGACTGAAGAAATAATATCCCCCACACCAAAGTAGCAAGAGGAACCAACAGAGAAGGCTTCCTCCATCAAGCCCAAAAATCAAAAGATAAATCAATTACTGAGGCAAATTTATGAGATGGAGATTTTGGAAAGGGAAATAAAGAAAAATAATGTTTCACTGACCAACAGGAAAAAGCTACTACATAAGTCTTACCTAGAGCAGAAAGAAAGATATATTTTCTTAAAGAGACTAAATACAAGGTACCTAAAAGACAATACTAGATTGTACAGGACAATTAGGCTCCAAAGATTGCAGCTGAAGGAGGCCAAAGCAAACTCTAGTAGCCACCCCACGTTGGAAACCCTAGCTGAAGCTACACTTAGCCTTCAGCCTCTAGAAACTAGCCACATTACTGTTAACCCTCCTAGAATAGATCCTACTAAAGAATAAATGTGAGCAGACAGACCTAAAACAACATTTTTGGAAGAAACCTAGGGATTTCGGTGGCTTAGGCGGACACTGAGGCAGTTCATTACCCACTGAAAGCGTCGCTTTCGTCAGCTAATGGTTTCGATATTCTGACCTCTTAACCACCAAAAGCAGACATAGGATTAAAATTAGATTTTGGCTTGCAGGACCGGTTTTGGGTGAATATAGATGGCTCAGGGAAAAAGTCTGAAGATGAAGGACGCAAAAGAGAGCATCAGGAAAGGTCTATTTCAGTTTTACTATGACATAACAGTGGAAAAGGTCACCAACACCTAGCTGTTAAAGGAAACTAGTGACTTAATTAACAGAGGGCTAGTAGCAGTGATTTCTAGTAGTTACCTTAGTTATCTGAAGGTTCATACAATGAACTAATTCTTCGGTTAGTTTTATTTATTTATTACAAAAATGGTTAAAATTTTAATTAAAGACTAGCAAAGAGGCTGCCAGGGCCATTACAATGCATATTTAGAATTGCTATCTTGAGCTTCATCTCCAAAACAAGCTTAGTTGAAGCAGGGTTGGGCCTAATCTTTCTGGGTTCTGCATTAGCTGAATTGTTGCAGACTAGAGGAGCCTTAGTGTTAGGGAATCAGATGATTTGAGATTTCAGCATTGACAATTAGTTGGCTCTTGCTCAAGGAGTTGCCTCGATTGGCCTCGGCATCCGCTAGGTTGTTGAGATTCCTTAGCACGTGGTAAGCCTTATAAGTGCTAAAGTGCATCATAAGGAGAAGGACTTTCCTGTATGTTTGACCAAGGTTGATATCTGTTGGCCCTTTCTTAGTATGCAACACCTTAATAATTATCCTGGAGTCGCCAAAGATAGTAATCTTCTGGATGTTCAGCTTCCTTGCTTGTTTTAGACCTTTCCATAGTTCCAGAAACTCAGCTTGATTGTTGGAGGCGTATCCTAGTCCCCATGCATAGGACAGATGCAACTTTCCAGAGGGATCAATGACAATGCCACCTCCTCCAGCTTGACCAGGATTCCCTTTCGAGGCCCCATCAAAGAAGAGACACCATTCGTCAAGGGCTGACCTCCACTTGATAAATTCCTTTTCAGCCAGCCTGATTTCCCAGGTTAGCTTTTGGGGAGGATTTAATGCTTCAATGGTTTGCTGGTTCAGGTTGAGCTCCTTAAGCCAGCGATCTTCATTAGGAGTGAGGTTGGTCGAGTTTTTGATGGAAGGCTTAGTGCTTAGCGCTTCTTCCATCATAGTCCGGGCTTTAACAACAACTTAAGGAGGAAGTCTAATTTCCTCTTTAAAAATTCTGTTGTTCCTCTCCAACCAGATTTTCCAGCATAGGAATTTGGGAGTCCACATCCACGCGATCTTAATTGGGATTTTCCAGCATAGGAATTTGTCCATTCCATGAATTGGGGGTAGCTTTGAAGATTGGAATGCCCAGGTAACTGAAGGTGTCCCATGTTGCGTTACCTTCCATTCCAAGAATCCTAAAAATCTCCAGCATATCTAGAGGAGAACAGTTCCAACCAAAAATCTTACTTTTGTGGTAGTTTATTTCACTTCCAGAGCTGCTTCTGTAGAGGTCCAGTTCAGTTTTGAAGTTCCTAGCAGTATTAATATTGGCATCTCCCAGTAAAAGAGTATCATCAGCGAACTGGGCTTGGTTTACCTCCTTGACCTTTGGAACGATTCTGATGCCTGAGAGAGATCTATTTTGAAGCCTTCTGTTCAGTTGGAAGCTTAGCACGGAGGCTTGAATGACAAAGAGCACAGGGGAGAGAGGGCAGCCTTGCCTTAAACCTCTTGAAGCCTGGAAGAAATTGGTGGGCCGACCGTTAACCAACAGGGAAATCTAGGGGGCTGATATGCAGGCTTTGACCCACTCTATAAATTTCTGACTGAACCCAAAGTTCCTCATGGCTGCAAACAGAAAATCATGCTTGACTCTATCAAAGGCACTGGCCAAATCCAGCTTAACCACCATACCTTTTTCTTTTTTCCTGTAGCTAGTATGAATGGCTTCTTGGACTAAGATAATGTTATCCAAGATCTGTCTTCCTCTCACAAACCCACCTTGATTTTTTGGGATCAGTTTAGGCAGAATTCTTTTGAGTCTGTTGGCCATAATTTTAGTGATGAATTTATATCCCGTATTACAGAGGGAGATAGGTCTGAATCTGTTGAAGTTATTGGAACCTTTTTCTTTTGGAATGAGGGCCAAGAAAGAGGAATTAGTGCTGCCACCCAGCTTGGTACAGTTCTGAGCCTTCTTGACCATTCTGTACAGGTCCTTTTTTATGATATCCCAGCAAGCAATGTAGAACTGGGCTGTGAATCCATCTCTCCCTGGAGCTTTGTCTGGGTCCATTTTGAAGAGGGCTTTCTTGATTTCCCTTATGCTGACAGGGCTGTTCAACATCATGTTGTAATCATCATTGACCATGCTTGGGATCTCTGATAGAGGGTAAATATTCGGGTCCACTAGATCCTGGTCCGGGGCTGAATAGAGATTTTTGAAATAGGAATGGGCTACCTCCTTGATGCCACTGAAGTCCTTTATGACTTGATCTTGCATATGAATTTCACTAATGGAATTGTAGTTTTTCCTGGCTTGGGCTTGCTTGTGAAAGAACGAGGTGTTTTTGTCTCCAGCTTGAAGCCAAAGTGTTCTGGATTTGACCCTCCAATATATTTCCTCTTCTCCGCAAGGTTTATGGTACATCCTTTGAAGCTCAGCTTCCTAGTTAATCAGTTCAGGAGTGACTAGAGATTCTTCTAAGGCCATTTGGTGTCTTTCTAAATCCTTCTGAAGTCTTGTCCTTTCAGCAGTGGGAGAGCTTAGACCTTTAGCCCAATCTTTCAGATCATCTTTGAGTCTTTTAAGTTTTCCTTCCCAGACATAGAAGGGAGAGCCATACACAGGTTGCTTCCAGGAATAGAACACAAGGTCAAAGAAACCTTCCCGATTGACCCAAATTGGGTTGAACCGGAAGGGAATAGGACCAATCTTTTCCCCACTTGACAGGGAGAGAGAAATGGGTTTATGATCAGAGGTGTAATGTGGGAGAATCTTGGAGGTTGCAGTAAGACCAAGGGTTAGAAAGGAGGATTGAATAAGGAAGCGGTCAAGACGGGAAGCTATGTGGCCCAATCCAATTCTTTTATTGGACCAGGTGAACTTTCCCCTGTCAGGAGGGATATCTTCTAGCTCCCAATCCATCATCAGATCTTCCACCCACTCTCTTGCAAGATCTCGGACTAAGGATCCCCCTTTTTTTCAGCTAGAGCAAGGGTTACATTTAAATCTCCAGCCACTACTAAGTTTTCAAGATTGTGTTGATTGAGATATAAATTTATGGAATCCCAACACTCTTTTTTCTTAGCAAGGGAGACAGGAACATACATGTTGAAGAGACTTACAATATGACCGAAGTCTTTATGGATCAGCTTGGTAAATAACCAGTGAATGGTACCTTCTTCTTCTATTAGATCGAGCTTTACAGAGTCCCAGAACATTGCTAAACCTACCAAGGCTCCTCTTGCGCTCACAGCCCTACCCAGGCCTTTCTTCCAGAATGAGTTGCTTGCTCGGAGGAGAGCATCCTCCTCCATTTTCGTCTCCTGGATTAGGAGGACTTCAGGCCTTGTTTCTCTTACTAGATCCCTTATTGCTTCTTCCTTTAGTGTGCTGCCTATTCCTCTGCAATTCCAGGAGACAAATTGCATTATTTTCCTAAGTGAGAGGGATAGCCCCCTTTCGGAGTCTTCCCTAGCTTCATGCCCGATCTAGTGTTCATCATTTCTGGTATGGTATGCTGAGAGCCTTGAACCACATCCTTGTAGGACTGATCTTCTCTTCTTTTCTTCTCAGTCTTCCATCCACACTTTGGTTGGTCTGGTGAGCTTGACAGACTGCTTGATTCAGTATCTCCTTCCTTAGAGGATTCAACTCCTGTTTCCAAGCCCATACTAATATGTTCCTTTGACTGGCTAGGAATAATAGGATTTTGTATTAAGATGGTTAGGCCTTGTGACGCCCGTGTTTCTTCAACTTATGGATCAAGTATGGGGGTTTGAGCTTCATTGGGAGGTTCCTGGTGACTAGGTTTTGAGCTGCCAGCCGTTGGGGGTTCCTGGGCCATTTTCTCCTTGCTTTTGGCGTTGTTAGCAGTTATACTTTTCTTTACTTGCTGCCATCCTTCGGCATCTTCTTTCCCAGCGGCCAGTTTGGGACAATGTCTTTGGAGGTGGCCATGCTCCTGGTAGTTCCTGCACTTGAAAGGCAGGTGCTCGTAGTCCAATTTTTGATAGTGGGTCCAGGATCCAATGGTTAATTTTACTGCCTCAGGAAGGCTGACTTCAAGGTCAACTTCAACACAGATTCTAGCATAGGTATATTGACCCTTGTTATCAGCTTTGTCTATGAAGCGGCCTATTCCGTTCCCTATTCTCTACAGAGATTCAATATCCCAGCAGTGCTCCGAAAGGTTGGGAAGCCTAACCCATACCGGCACTTCTTTGGGTAGATCGACTGAGGGGTCAAAATCTGGTGTCCATTTGTTCAGATATAGTCCCTACATTCCCATGAAGTAGGGGCCATTTCTAAATATTAGATCATGGTCTTCTTCTAAGATGAATTCAAACACAAAGAACCCTCTTCCAACAGGGTAGCAGGTTACTCCATGCTTCAGGTTGGGCTTCTAATTTCTCTGTATCCAGTCATCAGTCGTCTTGGTGGAGGGCCATAAACCCATAAAATGGCCTACTAGACCTCGCTTAGCTAGTGCTAGAGCTATATTCATTAGTTTTTCTTCAAGAAGAGCTATTTCAGGAATTTCCTCCAACTTCTTGATAAATTTTGGGATCTCCGGGATAGAGGGCTTCTTGCCTCTGCTAAGAGCCTCCGGAAGGCTTCCCGTCCGTTCTTGGAGGGGGGGGGGCAACCTCCCCTCCCCCAGGAGCTGCCATCACTGCCCAACGCAGCTCAAACCCAAAACACAGCTGTTCCCAACCCTAACGCGCACCGTAGCTTCAATTATTTGGTTAGTTAGACAAGTAGTTAATTAGGGTTTTTTAGCCTAAATTGCAAAAAAATGTTATTTTATTTATTTTTTGTAAAAATAGGTCCAAGTTTTCAAGATCTGTGTATGTTGTAAAGACTATAAAGCCTAAGACTTATTTTGTTAAAAAGGTTTGACTTCGGGTACTTGTGGACCATACTATTGTCAGCTTCTCATTTTGCTCATGATTTAATATAAGCTCTTTTGTTATCATTTGTTCAACTTCCATTTATGTCTTTTCTGTGCTTATGCATGAATGTGTTATTCAGGTTATATTCAAGTTAATTAATCTTTGATAGTTGTCACCCTATTGGCATGTTGATGTGATTTGAATTATAAGTACCATCCTTATCACGATTTAGCCATTTATATGCATCTATTTTGTGTGTAAATTTGCCAGCCTGATGAGTTCTCCATCCCTGCACCTTATTGTCAATCTCTAAATAGTGGTAACTAAAATCCTTGTACCTGATTGAGTTTCATGCATGTCTTGAGAGTGGAAGGTCATATAGGTCACCTAACTTGATCCATATTAGAAAACCCCAAAAACATTGTAAGTTACCAGGCATCCTCGAGCTGCAACCTAGAGGAGTTTCCTAGAGTGATAACAAATTGGTGCCATTGCCTAGGAGAGGATACTGAAGCTCAGCTTCCCTGGGAGATGACATAGACCCTTGCTTTGATGATGGACAAATCTTGTGCATTATTTTGGTTGTAAATCATCTATCTGGCGACTCCATTGAAATAAGGTGGCTTCAAGAAGACCAAGTACTAGAGAAAACCCTCAGGGACCACCAGCAACACCGGTTTCAGATCCAGAAGAGATTCTAAGAAGAGCTAGGGCTTCACTAAGGAAGACTAGTAGTGCTGCAAAGGAAGCTACATCAGGTATTTTAAGAAATATTACTGCTATTATTTCTTCTACTGGAACACTTAATTCTCAGGAACTTATAAATACATTAGAAAATTCTAGGGTTTGAGCATATTCAAGCATTGCTGCTTGTGAAGATCCAATCCCCGGTGACTCCACTGCGATAACTTTACCACCACCACCTTATCAATTACTAGCTATATCAGTACTTCCTTCCTCCACCCTTCCCATACCCATTTCTAATATGGATGCCCCTCAATTGACAAAAATGGAAAGGATCCTGGTAGCTAGGTATGCCCCCCTAAATTTTCCAAATCCCCTCTCAACCATGCCCATTGGAGATTACCTCAAGTACATGCCTAAGTTCACAGGAGAAGGATATTTCACAACTGAAGAACATCTAGAGGGATTTTATAGTTATGCTGAGAACATTAACATAGAACAAGAAGATGTATGGACTAGGGTTTTTTTGCAAAGCCTAGATGGTCAGGCTAGGAGATGGTTTAAAGAACTGCCTGTTGGGTCAGTGGCAGGCATTGAAGCCCTAGATGACATATTTCTAAAACATTGGGGAGAGAGGAGATACCACCTCTATTATACCACAGATTTCAACAACTTGAAAAGAGAAAATGGGGAGTCTATCTCCAACTTCACCAAAAGGTTCAACAATATGTACAGCAAGATCCCCACTAAAATCAAGCCCACTAATACCTCAGCTAGGATAACTTATGTAAATTCCTTTGACTCTGATTTCTACTTACTTCTCAAAGAAAGGAGGTTTGCCTCCTTATCACTCATGCAGGATGCTGCCCTAGAGGTAGAATCAAACATTGTGGCATCTCAGAAGGTCAAAGGAAATATAGACAAGAAGAAGCAATTAGCAGACCCTATTGGGGCTTCTTCATCAGAGAACAATATTGACAAAATGACCAAACTGTTAGATAACCTGATTGCTGAAATGTCTAAGCTGAAGGACCAAGGACAGATACCTATGAGGGGTAAAGGGCTAAGTGATTTTGCTCCCCGAAACCCTAATTTTGTCCCTTATAGAAGAGGAAACCCCCTTGTTCAGATTCTCAGAAGGGAAAGGAATCAAGGGGAAGATTAGAGAATAAGAGCTCCATTTCATAATGTTGTATTAGAAGAAGAGCCATAATTCATTGAAGAAGAAAGAGAAGCTAAAGACAACATCCACTGCATGGAGGATGAGGCAGACTATTCTTTTCTGACATAGGCAAAATATGAGGAAGCCCTAATTGATGACCAGATCAGTGAAGGAGTTGTATATCAGGCTGATGGTCAGGGAGGGTACAATTTGAGGTCCAGGCTGGTTGTTCCTTTTAAAAATAATGTTGTACCTGTCAAACAACCTGCTGTACCAACTAAAAAGGCTCCTATTTTACCAAAGAAAATGGCTGCCATTCCAAAACCATTGCAAAAACCAGCACCTTCATCAAGCCCTGACCATTTCCAACTCAAAGCTCTAGTACATGAGATAAGGTTTCCTGATAGGCTGCATTATTCTTTCAACCTTGAGTCAGAGATTTAGAAATTGAATATTCCTTTTCCATTAATTGAGCTAATGAAAAATGATGCATTCAAGTATTCCATTCTGAACTCTCTTCAGCCAAAGGTGCATATTGATACTGACTTTGTAAATCTGCAAGATGAAAAACCTGTTGTAACCCTAGGCCTCATGATTGAAGACATAAAGGACTCATTCCCACCTTTCTATGTATCCTTGAATATCCATGATAAAGTCCTTCATTATTGTCTATTGGATTCAGGATCTTCTCATAACCTAATGCCAAAGGATGTGATGGATGAGCTTGGTCTCAGCATTACAAATCCCTACCATGATTTATTCTCCTTTGACTCCAGAAAGGTCAAGTGCTTGGGCCTCATCAAATACCTTGTTGTGAACCTAACTCAGCTACCTTCAAAAATCATCATGATGGACATTGTAGTGGCTGATATCCCTCCAAAATTTGGTCCCTTGCTGTCTCGATCATGGAGAAAAAGGCTAGGTGTCACCTTTCAGATGGATCTTACATATGCCACCATCCCAATGTTTGGAGGGGAGACCAAGAGGCTTTACAGGGAAAATCGGCTGTCCAACATCATAAGCAATGAGAGAAATTCAGTGAATCACCCCATCTATGCAGTGGACACTAATTTTGGGTCATGCATTCTGCAAATAGATGATTCTCAACAAACATCAGTCCAGCTCACTAAGCCCACATGTCAGCAGCTCGAATAAGTGACCACGACAGTTTGGAACATGCATTTTGATGGAGCTAGCACTCAAATATCAGCAGGTGCAGGTGTAGTATTGATCTCCCCATTCAAGGAAAACATTCATTTGTCTTATAAGATTGATTTTAAAACCATTAACAATATAGCAAAATATGAAGCCTTGTTGCTAGGATTTAAAGCTACCAAGGAGATGGGGATCATGTGCATGAGGATTTTTGGAGATGCATACCTTATTATATAGCATGTCAACAACACTTTTCAGACAAAAAATGTCAGACTAAAGGCCTACAGGGACTAGGTATGGAAAATCAGAGACTCATTTATGTTTTTTGAACTGTCATATATACCTAGGGCTTTGAATCACCTGGTTGATTCCCTGGCTGTCTCTGCAAGTCTGTTTGTTCCTCCTTTACCTCCTAAGCTCAACTATGATGTTCAAGTTAAGTATAGACCTTCCCTGCCAGATAATGTCAAATTTTGGAAGGTGTTTGAAAATGAGGATGAGCTTAGCAAATTCCTTTAGCTAGTAGATGAATTCTCTGATATACATATAGATCAGGAAAACCTAAACATGGAGGAATCCAAATAGCTCAAGTTGAAAGATAAAGTGGCTGATTAGAACATTGTCCAATTACCCAGAAACTATATCCCTCGAGGTCTAGTACCTCTGGAAGAGTTGTTTGATCATAATGAAATCCTTTTCAAGCCTTCCAAAAAGGAGCAAGACCTTGCTATCCAAGAGAAAAACATAGGTAGCCAAATCAATCCAAAACTGATAAATCTGTCCACTGAGTTGACTGCTAATCAGAGGTCAAAATTTTGCAGCCTGATAAAAGAGTTTGTTGATATCTTTGCTTGGGAGTACAGTGACCTGAAAACCTATGACACCAATATCATCCAACATAGGATTCCTTTGGAGAAAGACACCATCCCTTTCAAGCAAAAGCTGAGATCCATCATTCCTCTCCTATTACCATTAATCGAAAAAAAAATCCATAAGCTCCTCAAATCCAAAATAATAATCCCCCTCAGATATTCCAAGTGGATTGCAAACCTAGTGGTGGTAAGGAAGAAGAATGGGGAAATCAGGTTGTGTGTGGATTTTAGAAACCTGAACAAATGTTCCAAAAAATAAAACTATCCACTGCCCAAGATGGAACACCTGTTGTAGAAAGTCTCAAGGGCTAGTGTCATGTCATTCCTGGATCGCTACTCTGGATACAACCAAGTTGTCATGCACCCTGATGACCAAGAGAAGACTACCTTTACCACCCCCTGGGGCACTTTCATGTATGATAAAATGCCATTTGGGCTGATGAATGTTGGGGCTACTTTTTAGAGAGACATGGACCTAGCTTTTGTAGGGTTGAAAGATAGATTTGTGCTCATATACTTGGATGACCTAACTATTTACTCTCACAACCATCATGACCATTTTTAGCATTTGAGGAAGGTATTTCTGAAGTACAGAAGGTATGGGATATCACTCAATCCTAAAAAGTCCCAGTTTGCACTCAGTGGAGGGAAACTCCTAGGTCACATAGTCTCAACTGAAGACGTAAAGATTGATCCAGTAAGGGTGGAAGCAATCCAGAAGCTGTTCATACCGAGGTCAAAAAGGGACATTCAGTCCTTTTTGGGTAAGATAAACTTTGTCAGGAGGTTCAACCTTAATTTATCTGAGCTAGTGAAGCACATAACAGTCATGCTGAAAAAGGATGCAGAAATAAAATGGAATGACCAGGAAAGAAGCTCTTTCGAAGAAATCAAGAGGGCTATCATTGAGGCCCCAACCCTGATTAGTCCTGACTATACCAAGAGCTTTTACATCTTCTCTTTTGCATCCTATGACACAGTGGAAGTTGTGCTATTACAAAAAGATAATGAGGGTCTTGATCATCCAATTGCATTCTTCAGCAAAACCTTGAGAGATGCTGAAATGAAGTATGATCCAATTGAGAAATAGGATTATGCTCTCATAAAGTCATTGAATACTTTCAGAATTTACATTCTCCATGCAAAAGTTCTTTCCTATGTCCCTTCAATTGTTGTGAAGGATTTTTTTACTCAACCTGACATTGATGGAAAGAGAGCTAAGTGGATTTCCAAGCTCATTGAGTTTGATATAGAGGTGAAACCCACTAAGCTAGTAAAGGGACTAGGTCTGGCCAAACTCATGGCTAAAGAAAACTGTGAACTAATGGGGATAAACTTCACCTATGTCAAATCAGCAAAATTGCAAATTGTGGTAGCAGCAGAAGCAGATCAAGACCAGAATGAAATTCCACCAGTAGCTGAAAACCTGTCTTCATGTGAGTGGTACTCATGTATTATTCAATTTTTGCAGAAATTAGAAGTTCCTCTTGATCTATTTCCTAATCAAGCACCATATCTTAAATTAAAGTCTGTTAAGTTTTTCATAATTGACAAACTGATGTATTGGAAAGATCAGTCTGGAATTTTGTTGAGGTGTCTAGATAAAGAAGAATCAGATCAGGTCATGCATCACTTTCATTCAAGCACATGTGGGGGCCACCATTATTGGAAGACAATGACCCACAAGATCCTAAGGGCGGGATACTATTGGCCATTCCTTTTTTCTGATGTATGTACTTTTGTAAGGGCCTATGACCAGTGCCAAAGGTTTATAGGGAAGTAGCAGCTCAAATCCTTGCCCCTTAGGCCTATTGTGGCGAATGGGCCTTTTCAGAAATGGGGTCTGGATTTCATAGGTGAAATAAATCCATCTTCTTGTGGGAATCATAAGTGGATCCTAATAGCCACAGACTACTTTACCAAATGGATAGAGGCAGTACCCACCAGGAACGCCACTCATCAGGCCATTATGATATTTTTGTATGAGAATATTTTTAGCAGGTTTGGCTTCTGACAAAGGTTAGTAACTGATAATGCACCAACTTTCAAAGCTGGGGAATTAGTTAAAATGTGTGAGTCAATGGGCATTCAACTGGTGCATTCCACATCCTATTATCCTCAAGGCAATGGCCTGGCTGAGTCATCAAACAAAAGCCTAGTTAGGATCATCATAAAAATACTGGAGACAAATCAGAAAAGTTGGGATTCTAAGCTTAAGTTTGCTTTATGGGCTGATAGGGTAACAAACAAAAGATCTATAGGGACTTCTCCATTCAAGTTAGTTTATGGTACTGAGGCCATTTTTCCTATTCAGCTCATTCTGCTAGTGGCAAAATTCTTTCAAGAAGAGGAAGATGAACCAAATGATATGGTGATGAGGATGATGGACTTGGTAGAGTTGCAGCAAATCAGAGAACAAGTGATAGGAAAATCAGAAGCCCATCAACATAGGATAAAGGGCATGTTTTACAAAAGGGAAAAAGTAGACAACTTTTAGGTTGGAGATTGGGTCCTAAAGTGGGATGCTATCAGACAGGACAAGGGAAAACATGGAAAGTTTGGTTCTTTGTGGATTGGCCCTTTTGTGATAGCTGAGGTACATACAAATAACACCTTCAAATTGCAGAATCTGGAAGGGGAAGAGGTGTTTGATGGCCCTATGAATGGGCGGTTTCTGAAACTTTACTTTATTTGAGGCTCTAAGGCCTTGTCATTGTAAATTAGTAGTTAGTAGGTTTTTTTTGCTTACAGAATAAACTCCATGCCTAATGGAATAGTAAATGATAGTGTTAAGTTTTTAGTTGTTTTCAGGGAAAGGCATTTTGGTCTGGGATTCTTGGGACCTCACTGGGAGGTTCATATCCCCAAGTAGGAGCCAGATGTTATCTCCCAAAATGAATTTATTTTGATAGTATGAAGAAATTGATTTATGTAATGAAATATCTGAGGATGACTAATAAATTGAAGGTCTCTATTTTTGATATGGTTGAAAAATTTGGAAGTTATTGCTTTCAATGGCTTATGCGAGGCTCTTAATAGCTCATTAGCTACTGAAAGGCTATGTTTCGGCAGTTAACGATTTAACGCAGGATAAAAGTAAACCATTGAAAGCGGGCTTGGGCGAGTAAAATACAAAAACACTTTCGATGGATTAGGTGATACTTCCAATGACTCATTAGCCACCGAAAAATGTTGCTTTCGATAGCTTAGTGAGAATACCAAGAAGGGTGTTAACCGTCGAAAGTAGGAAGAAAGCAACATTGGTAAAGGCACTTTCAATGGCTTAGGTGAGACTCTAGATAGCTCATTAGCCATCGAAGGTGATGTTTTTGACAACTTATCGAACAGTTCAAAGTAGATTTTAATCGCCAAAAGTAGGAAAATAAGCATTGGGGAAAATGTGCTTTCGGTGGCTTAGGAGAAAGCTCGGAAATTTCATTATCCACTAGAAGGACGGGTTTTCAGCGGTTAAAAGGGTTTTTCGATGATGCCACTATCTGTCAAAAGTTGGGTTTCGCTGCGACGCTGGGATAATGGTTACTGTGGCTTAGGTGAAAGGGATATCAATTCATTAGCCACCAAAAGCCATCTTTTCAGTGCCTAGCAAACAAACTTTTGAAGGCTATTAACCACCGAAAAGGTAAAATGTGGAAACGGTTAGAAAGCGGTCAAATCAAACCTTGTCAGCAAGATAAACGATCAATGAAGGGCATGAAAAACCACCGAAAGGACTTGAGCCTGCATAACCGCATGTGGAAATAAGTGAAGGAGGTCATTATAAAATTGATAAAGGACTGATAGGATTGGAAACCCTTAGTTTTCTTCCACCTATCCAAAAGAATACCAGAAAATCTCACCGAGTATCCAGGATGATTTGTAATATGATTGTTGGGAAAAGGAAATCGAAAAGATCAACTACTGCCATCACCTTATGACCTCAACATCCATCATGACAACAAAAACCCTCATAATCATTTCCAAAAACTCCAGCACATTTCACTTTCGATCTTAGCATTCCTCTCCACCAGGAAAACCATCTCTAAGAAAGTAGGCTGCTAACACACTGTCATACAAAATGTAAAATTATTTTTCCAGGTACCCAGGATTGTAATTCACCAAGATGAAGAATGGAGGACCTGCTCTCAGGTAGAAGTTGGCAGATATCAGCTATTTGGAAGCACATCCAGAGGTTTGTATACTTTTCCAAGATGCTGGCTGCTACAGGTTTTGTGAGAAGATGCAAGGTTCCCATCAGTAGGTGGTTGAGGTATTTTCCCTCTCATTTGATGGCTCTAAAGAAGTCATAGGCAAAGAGGAATTTCACATAGATGAAACCCTAATCAATGAAGTGACTGAACTCCCTGACACAGGAGAAAAATGGTTCAAAACCACCATACCAAAAGATGTAGAGTTCAGGTCTTACCTAAAGCCTGAGCATAGGGGAGTGGTGTGGAAGAAGAGTGTGCCATCATCCTGGTTAGAAGAAAGGTGGAAACAACTGTTGAAGGCCATTGTGGTCTACCTGACATGTGAAGGAAGATATAGCAGAGCCATGATCTACCATTTCAAGTTAATGAACCACTTCATGGGTAAAAGCCCACAAAATTTTCCCTTTTACTTACACAGAAGTTTGGGAAAGATGGCACACCAAGTGAAGGCCCAGCCAACCAAGATTGCTGGCAGACTATATCACCATGGCCTTATCCACTGTTGATCCAAGAGTTTTTGAAAAGGAGGAATATGGCATGGCCTTATTTCTTGTTTTTGAATGGATTTGAGACAGGCCTTTAGCTAGAAGAGAACGGGAAGTCTCCTGCCAAAAAGTATAGCACACCAAGGAGTGGGAGAAGAAAGAGAAGGGATATATCCCCAACAGCAGCAGAATAGCCTATATCCTCTTCCAAATCCAAGAAGGTAAAAAGGAACTTGGACTTCAGGTTGAAGGGCCAGGAAGTTGAAACACACAATGAGAATATTTTAAATCTACCCTACTTAGATTCTGAAGAGGAACAAGAGGAAGGTGCATACCTAGCTCTGTAGATTGTAGCAGTGACTGAAGAAATACCATCCCCCACACCAAAGGAGCAAGAGGAACCAAGAGAGAAGGCTTCCTCCAGCAAGCCCAAAACTCAAAAGATAAATCAATTATTGAGGCAAATTTATGAGATGGAGATTTTGGAAAGGGAAATAAAGAAAAATAATGCTGCATTGACCAACAGGAACAAGCTGCTACATAAGTATTACCTAGAGCAGAGAGAAAGATATATTTTCTTAAAGATACTAAAAATAAGGTACCTAAAAGACAATACTATATTGTATAGGACGATTAGGCTCCAAATACTACACCTGAAGGAGGCCAAGGAAAACCCTGTCAACCACCCCATGTTGGAAACCCTAGCTAAAGCTGTAGTTAATCATCAGCCTCCAGAAACTAGCCAAGTTGCTGTTAACCCTCCTAGCATAGAGCCTACTCAAGAAGAAAGCTGAGAAGACAGACCTAAAATAATTTTTTTGGAAAACAGGGCTTTCGATGTCTTAGGCAGATGCTGAGGCAGTTCATTAGCTACCGAAAGTGTCGCTTTCAGAAGCTAACGGTTCTGATAGTCTAAGCTCTTAACCACCGAAAGTAGAAAAAGGCTTAAAATTATATTTTTGCTCGTAGGACCAGTTTTGGGTGAATATAGATCTCTCAGGGACAAAATCTGAAGATGAAGGATGCAGAAGAGAGCATTAGGAAAGTTCTGTTTCAGTTTTACTATGACATAACAGTGGAAAAGGCCACCAACACCTAGATGTCAAAGGAAAACAGTGACTTAATCAGCAGAGGGCCAATAGCAGTGATTTCCAGCAGTTACCTTAGTTATCTAAAGGTTCATACAGTGAGCTAATTCTTCAGTTAGTTAGACAAGTAGTCAATTAGGGTTTTTTAAGCAAAATTGCAAAAAACTATTAGTTTTTTTATTTTTTGTAAAAATAGAGCCAAGTTTTCAAGATCTATGTATTTTTTAAAGGCTATAAAGCCTAAGACTTATTTTATTAAAAAGGTTCGACTTCAGGGACTTGTAGACCATACTATTGTCAGCTTCTCATTTTGGTCATGATTTAATATAAGCTCTTTTGTTATCGTTTGTTCAGCTTCCATTTCTGTCTTTTATGTGCTTATGCTTGAATGTGTTATTCAGGTTATATTCAAGTTAATTAATGATTGGTAGTCATCACCCTATTGGCATGTTAATTTGATTCAAATTATAAGTACCATCCTTATCATGATTTAGCCATTTATATGCATATGTTTTGTGTGTAAATCTGCTAGCCTGATGAGTTCTCCATCCCTGCACCTTATTGTCAACCTATGAATAGTGTTAACTAAAAGCCTTGTACCTGATTGAGTTTCATGCATGTCTTGAGAGTGGAAGGTCATATAGGTCACTTGACTTGATCCATATTAGAAAACCCAAAAAACATTGTAAGTTACTAGGAATCCTCGAGCTGCAACCTAGAGGCGTTTCCTGGAGTGATAACAGATTGAGTGATAAAAAAAATTAAAATGTTAATCCAAGTGAAGATAAGTCAGCCAGCTTAATTCCTCCAACGTTGAAAATTATTTTTAACTAAAATAAATAAATAAAACCTTCCCTTGAAGTCGACCTCATTAAGTGTTAAAACATATTAAATTTAATAAATTATTTGATCTTCATGAAGTAGGCCCTAGTCTCTCAACGTCAATTTTGAGTATTTATACACCAAAAGAGAGTCATAACTATTATCACAAATGATGGAAATATTTGGTAGTGTGTACTGATATGTTTTTATGATCAGCTGAAAGGAAAACTCGGTGGGAGGAGATCTTGAACATAGGATGATATACAAGTATCTTTTGGGGTATAATTTGCTACAATAGAGATCTTTTTCTTGTCATCTTTGAGGAGTCTACAGTGCATTTTTGAAGAAAGTACACAATCCAAAGTTGCAAGATGTTGCATAAATCAATTTATCACAAATTCATGCTTGAACAGTCTGAGTTTTTGGGTGTTGGGTGATAGTTACTGCTCCCCTTTTATATCCCTAAACATACCGAGTTCTCTTGGCATAAACAATCTCAATTAATATACAGTGCCAAATTTTCTGAGGTCATCCACATTCACGAGTTTGAACAAATATTGAGTCCTCTAAGGTTGGTCTTGTTTAACAGTCCACGGTTGGTTTGTTTGGGGTCTTCTACAGAATACATACACAACCCAAGTGTGAGTCTTTCACATTCACTGGTTAAGTTATGAATATGTATAGTCTATGCAAACTGTGATGATGATAATGCATTCCTGTATACTATGATGATGATGATGATGATGTGATGGTGCTCTCATTATATACACTATGATGTACACTCTATGATGATGATGCATGATATGATGTGATGATTCTCTCCTATGCACTATGTTGTACACTCTATGATAATGATGCATACATGATGCATACTATGATTATGTACACTTGATGTTTATGATGCATACACGATGCATACTATGATGATTTTGTATACTTGATGATGATGATGCATACCTTGTGATGATGTTTCATACCTTGATGATGATGATGCATATGATGCATACTTGATGATCAATCATAACATAACTACTTAGCAACTATGTATGATGAGGTGTACAATGATGTACATGAACAATGTATGGCAGTGAAATGACTTATCAGTATACAGAGATGACTTGGCAGTGATAAAAGAGTAGAGATTATCAATAGCAAGTTCATTGATTGGTTTTGACAGGTCCACAGGTTTAGTATTATTCTTCTTTAGGACGACACAATGGTTCTAGGGCTGAAAATATTACGAGTTAAGTTGTTGTAGCATCTTGTCAGTTGTAGCTAATGAATCCTAAAGGGTTGTAGCCCCTTCCAGTTGTGCCTAGAAAATTTGTATTAAATTTGTTACCCTAGTTTTTGTTAGGTAAAACTTATTGTTTAAAATGGCTTCTGTGGTTTTTCCCCCAGGATTTGGGTTTGCATGTCAAAATATTGTGTACTATGCATTTTGTTATTTTCATGTGCATTGATGATTTTCTATGATTGGTGATTAGAACGTTTCTCTTGATTAAATTTTTTAATAATTGTGAAAATAATAATTCACCCCCCTCTCAGTATTTCAACAATTGGTATCAGAGTAGGTTCCTTAAAAAATAGTCTAACCATTGGAAGGAAGTCACGGGAAAGTTTGCTAAACAAAGTAAAAGTCGATCACCCTTGTTTGGTGGGACTAACTACACATTCTGGAGCATAAGGATGAGAGCCTACATGGAATCTCAAGGAATAACGATATGGAAAAGTATCGAAAATGGGTACACAGTACCAAAGACATACCAACAGATCCAAATGAGTTGATTCAATACAATAACAATTCAAAATCTAGAAATCACATTCTAGGGTGCTGTAAATGAATTCATATTTTCCAAAGTGATGAACTGCCCATATGCAAAGGAAATGTGGGAAAAAATCCAAACCACATATGAAGCATATAGTAAAGTCAAGGAATCCAAACACCAAATGTACAGAGGAAAATTTGAACATCTGACACTGAATGAGGACAAAGACATCGCAACCTATATTATTTGAGTTGATAAACTTATGAATACCATCATGGATTTGGGTGAATAAGTTGATGAGTTCATAGTTGTTCAAAAAATTATAAGGAATCTTCCCAAAATTTTCAATCCTAATATCTATGCCCTAGAAGAAAGAATAAATATAAAGACTATGGCAGTAGATCAGCTACATGGGACTCTTGTGGCCTATGAAATGAGAATTGAAGATGAGGACACATCTAGAAAAGAAGCGGCATTCAAAGTCTCCTCCAAAAAAGTCAGGAAGAACAAATTAACAAAAGGAAATCCAACAAGTGATGATTCTGATGATGAGGAAATAACTAAATTCATATGGAAGTTGAAGAGAGGTACTGGGAAATACAAAGCTACATTACCTCTCAAATGTTTTTTATGTGGAATGATAGATCACTTTGCTTCTAAATGTCTGTATACCAAGAAATCATATAGTGATGAAGAGGGAATATTCAAACCATACAAGAAGTACAATAATTACAAGGATAAGAAAAGAGGTAAGTTCACAAAGAAGAAAACCCTCTATACAAAAAGGAAAAACAACACATCTAGTGAGGACTCTGACAATGATAGTGAACCAGAGAAGGTACTCTTTATGGAAATAAACTCAAATAAGGTTCTTAATAATGATGAAGAATATGAATCTTAAGGAGAGGTATATCTTGAAGAAGAACTCATAAGGGCCTTGAAACTTCCTAAAGAATCCTAGGAAGGAGAACAAAGAGCTTAAGGAAGAAGCACAAGGGTATGAACAAATCATTATTGATCTCAAGATTAAACAAGAAGATCCCAAAATAATTGAAGACTCTCTTGCTGATCAGCTGATGGAAACCTTGAAAGAAAAGAAAAATCTTGAGGCTAAGATAGTATCTCTAAAAACCAAATTACAGATAAAAGATATTAGCAAGAATTATGAAAACAAATCCAAGATTCTAGAACAAGGTATCCGTAATAAAAATCCATTCTTCGACAAGACCAGTATAGGATACACGCAAAATACAGATGAGGCCTCAAGCTTAATGACGATGGGTAATGAAGAGAATCCAATAAGCTATGGAGAAGTTTTTAAGGACAACACTAGTAAAGAATGGATCAAATTCCAACCAGGAACAACCCATACCAAAAGGAGGGCCAGCAGAAAGACAATATCTCAGAACGACAACTCCTTCATTTGTTCCCATGTATGGTCATTTATTTTATGGGTATTGCTTTACATGTGGAAAATTTGGACACAAAGCTGTAAACTGTTTTCAAAGAAGAAATTTTGACAGAAGGAATAACCCCGCAAGCCTCACATAACCACAATATAATAACAGATTTGGTCCCTTGAGATCAGAAATAGAATGTTACAAGTGTAACAAACTTGGACATATAGCCAGAGATTGCAAAATGAAGATACAAATAGTGAGAAACGAGGAAAGATCCAACAATCAAACGGGGGAATATCGCAAGGTATGGATCAAATGCATGGACAACTTAAATAATTATGAATGTGGAATTTCTCTTCAAGCTCAGAATAACAGATTTGGTGAATGGTATGTTGACAGCGGTTTCTCCAAGCATATGGCAGGTAACAAAAATGATTTTGTTAATATTGAAAAGGACAACGGATTTGTCTCTTTCAGAAATAAAAAATTCTATAAAAGTATTGGGGAAGGGAATAGTAAAGCATCTTTCTTGTAGAAAACATGAAGCATAATCTTTTGAGTGTCATCTATATGTGTGATCAAGGACATGAACTCCTATTCAACTCAAGAGAATGTACAATAAGGAAACAAGGATCAAGAAAGTTAGTAGACACAAGCAATAGGACTCCCAACAACATATACATGTTGGATAAGATTGAGCCCAAGAAATGTGACTTGGCAAAAGAGGATGAAAGTTGGATTTGGAATAGAAGAATAGGACATATACATTTTGACAATTTGGTCAAAATATATAAAACTAAGCAGTTCGGAATAAGCCAGAAGTTACAAATCCTACTAACACTATAGGTGAACACTATCAACATGGAAAACAAATAGGAGTACATTTCAAGACAAAAGAGCATTCTTCTACAAAACCTTTGGAGCTCATTCATACTGATATATTTGGACCAACAAGGAGAAAAGGACTTAATGGTGAACACTATCTTATGCTACTTATTGACGGCTATACCAATATGACATGGGTATGTCTTCTCAATAGGAATTCAAAAGCTTTTGGATGTTTCGAAACTTTCAAGGAACTGATCGTGAATGAAACAGGATTACGAATCAAGTGCCTCAGATCTGATAATAGTGGATAATTCACTTCAGATGAATTCAATAAGTGATGTGAAGAGCATGGAATAAAAAGACATTTTTTAGTAGCTAGAACACCTCAACAAAATGGGGTTCTTGAATTCAAAAGAATAGATCAATAATGGAGATGGATAGGACCATGTTGAATCAATCTAAGTTGAATGACAAATTTTGGGCACAAGTAGTTCATATAGTAGTTGACATCATGAGCAAGGGATTACTCATAATAAAAAATGATAAAACTCCTAGCGAGCTATGGACAGGAAGAGAGAAAAACATATGACACTTCAAAATATTTGGAAGCACGTGCTACATCAAAAGAGAAGATTGGAAAATTTGGTTTGTCGAGTTGACGAGGGCATATTCATTGAATAGTCATCCAAGAGGAAACATTACAAATGCTACAATTTGAGACTGAATAAGATAATCGAAAGCATCAATGTGGAAAATAGATAAGACCAAACTAACATCATGTAGAGAAGACTTATAAGAATCAAATGAAGAAGAAAAGGAAGTTTCTGATGAGAAATAAATGAAGGAAATTAAAATGGAATTACAACTAGATGAGAATGAAGAACAACTTAAGGAAGATGAATAACTTGATCAACCAACTGTGGAATAAGAAGAACATAATATTAACAGATTTGTAAGAACAGGTACTAGAAGAACCATTCATCATATCTAATTATTGGCAATAAAGATGTCGGAATAAGAACTAGAAGAAGACAATCTAGAAGAAATGAGCAGGTACACTTCTCTCTATTGTCTACAATTAAAATATGAACTTTTGCAGAGGCTAATACGAATGAGCATTGGGTCAAACAAATGGAAGAAGAATTAGATCAAATTGAGAAAATTTAAACAAGGGAAATTGTTCATAAACCAAATAACAAGAATGTGATTGGAACAAAGTGGGTTTTTAGAAACAAAATGAATGAAGATGGACAAGTAATCAGAAACAAGGCCCGATTGGTTTGTAAAGGCTATGCTCAAATCGAAGGAATAGACTTTGAAGAAACATTTTCACCAGTAGCCAGAATGGAAGATGTCAAAATGATATTGTCTTACGCTTGTTCCAAATACATCAAAGTGTATCAAATGGACGTAAAATCATCTTTTATGAATGGGGAATTAGAAGAATAAGTCTACATCGAACGACTGAAAGGGTTTCAACTTTCTGAAAATGAGGACCATGTATGCAGACTCAAAATGGATTTATATGGCCTAAAGCAATCCCCTAGAGCTTGGTACTCCAGATTGGACAAATACTTACAACAAAACAGATTTAAAAGGGGAAGTGCAGACAAAAATTTGTACATCAAACAGGACTATGATAGAATACTACATCATTGAATTATATGTTGATGATATCATCTTTGGAAGTGATGATGATTCACTGAGTCAACAATTTGCTAAGGACATGCATAAATAGTTTGAAATTTCTTTTCTCGGTGAATTAACCTTCTTCTTTGGACTTCATATGTCTCAATGACCAGGAGGCATTTTTATTACTTAGAAAAAATACATCAAGGAAATGTTAAAGAAATTCAATATGGAAGATTGTAAACGTATGTGTACTGCTATGATCATTGGTTGTTAGCTAAGAAAGGAAGATGAATCTAAATAAGTTGATCGAAGGATTTATAGGTCAATGATTGATAGTCTACTATATGTAACATCCTCAAGGGCAGATGTGATGCAATAAGTTGGACAAGATGCAAGGTTCCAAGCTTCTCCAAAGGAAACACACATTATTCCAGTTAAAAGAATCTTCATATATCTCAAAGGAGATATGGAATTTGGAATTTGGTATCCAAAAGGAAATAAGATAAAATTGATAGCCTATTCAGATGCAGATTGGGAAGGATGTGTTGATGACAGAAGAAGCAAAATTGGAGCAACATTGTTCCTAGGAAACTATCTAGTATCTTGGTCGAGAAAAAAACAAACTTCATTGTCTTTATCAACTTCCGAAGTAGAATATATAGCACCAACAACCTGTTGTACTCAGATTATTTGGATGAAACAAACTCTACAAGTCATACACGTGACATGTGATGAGCCAATTCCAATTCTATGTGACAATACAAGTGCCATCAGTATATCCAAGAATCTAGTTATGCAGTCCAAGACCAAGTACATTCCTATTTCTTCAAGAGAAATTCGAATATAAGATTATCAATTTGGAATATATTGGGACAAAAGAACATATTGCAGAAAATTTTACTAAGCCTCACCCAAGAGAGACCTTTGAGTACCTTTGATAAAAATTGGGAGTCATACTATATCCTAATTGAATTGATCCATCTTCAACAACACAATGCTATGATAGGGGGGGAAGTAAAAATACAAGGAGAACCTATTTCCACTGATGCCAAAGGGGGAGATAAAGTTGATAAAGGGGGATTTTTTGTGAACAAAGGAAAATCATTCTAAGGGGAAGATTTGAAGTAGTCATCAATGACAAAGGGGGATATTGTTGACTAAATTGTCATTGATTCCAACAGGTGTGTCAGTGTGTCTTGGTGTCCCTTGAGGATCCCCTAAGGGTTAGAAGTATGTCAATGTAAAAGGGGAACTTTTGACCTTGTCCAAGCTCAAGTCTAAAGCCGTTGGAGTTTTTTGACAATGACAAAATACTTGTAAACCCTTTGTTGTGTTTAAGTTTCTATAATTTTTTTCTATGGTTCTCCAGTTCCACAACCTATGCCTTAGTACCCTAGAAAGTGTCCTTGGTGGGTTGAAGAAGTTGCAATAAGACAAATGACCTATTCTATGGTCATTTTTGTTTTAACAAGGTCATGGTACTCTAGGATAAGTCTAGGACCCCCCACACTTGATGGTTTAATGGTCCTTGTACCATTGAAGGAATGGAAAAAGTGATATGGGTAATAACCTTGAGATGGTCAAAATGTTTAAGAAATTCCTTGAACCCACACATTGATGGTCATCATGATGTGTTATATTTTTATCGTTTAATCAATATGATCTAGGATCTTATCTGAAAGAATAACATGCACAACAATAATCACAAGAGACAATAGACACAAAGAATTTTCCTCGGGGAAACTATCAAGGAGAAAAGCCTGCAACTTCCTGAGAGATAGAATGAGCACTAATAGAAAAAGTAAAACCCAAAGACACAAAGGTGATCCTTGCCAGTTGTTCTCTCTCTCACTTGTGCGAGCTACTCCTCTCTCACTCATGTGCTATTATTGAGTGAGTGTGTGTTCCAAATAGAGAGTCTCACTCTCTATTTATACTTTTTTCCACTTGACTTTTACTCTTACAGGGCTGACCTTACTAGGAGAGTCTAAAAACCATAATACCCTTCAATTATGGGTATTATTGCCCCAACTTACAATGGAGGGTTAACCTCAACTCAATTTTGGGGACTATTTCCCCGACCTACAATGAAGGGTTAACCTCAATGAATTTACATGACTTTATTATATTAATGACTCTCCCGATTGAAGGAACAAACATCTCCGTCAGGGTACAATGAAATACAATATAAAATATACAAGTGAATACATTACCAAGTTACAAATACATGAAAACTCCCTCTTAACTAGCAAGGTATTATCTTGACACAGTTCATCAGCGCAAGTATTCATTACTGGATCATCATCAAAGTTGGATCATCATCAACACTTCTTCCGCTATCTCAAGCAAATGGTGCTATCTCTAAATTCTACTCATCATAGAAAGTTCTATAGAGCCAGCCTTGTTGGATGTAGGCCTAGCCTCCACGTAGCCAGGGATGATTTTAAGGAACCATACTTATTTAAAAGTGTATAAATGTTGGCGAATATTACCAATTCTTAAAACACCAACTATAAAATGATTGGCGATANGGGTTTTATATCATTTATATAATAATTTGGTAATTTTTAGGGTGAAAAAAATTTACTCCATCAAAATTGGGCAAAACAGGCCTTCAAAAAATGCAAAATGCCGAATATTTTTGGGAGAAATTCATGGAAAAATAGCCCACTGGGATAAAAAATTTCCCCTAAAATTATCCCTGCACGTAGCTATTCACATATTCATCTCTTATATCTGACCATGGGAGCAACCAATCCTGCCACCATGTCAGAAAGGAACAACACTTACATCTAGCCATGGGAGGAACCAATCCTTCCACCATGTCAGAAAGGAACAACACTTACATCTAGCCATGGGAGGAACCAATCCTGCCATCGTTTCAGCAAGGCACATCACTTACATCTAACCATGGGAGGAACCAATCCTTCCACCATGTCAGAAAGGAACAACACTTACATCCAACCATGGGAGGAACCAATCCTGCCACCATGTCATAAAGGAACACAGACTCATCACTTCCCCTTGGAAGGAACCTCAATCTGATGAACACCAAGCTTTCCTATGAAGTACTCAAACTTCACTCTGTCCATTTTTATCATAGAATCATATCAGGGATGATTACGTCCAAGGATAACCTGCAAGCTTCACTAGGAATGATTACATCCGAGGACAACCTACAGGATTGTTTACATCTGAGCAACCTATGAGCTTCACTAGGATTTTATCCTCATACAACCTACCTCAATGACTATGCTAGAATTCATCACTCCCTCTTTTGAGAGATCTCGATCTATATCACATACTAGAGCTTCACTACTCCTCTTATGCTTCGGCTGTACTTAGTGCCATGCAGGACTGCTTCCTGCTAAACCAAGGGATCACACCTGATCCCATACTGAAGCAACACCCCGAAGTGCTCTTCCTATCAATGGCACTTCCTATCCAATCTGAATCCACATAAACCTCCAGGTTAATCTTCTGATTCACTTCATACTTGAGGTACCTCAAAATATGCTTTGTAGCAATTAGGTGAACAAGTCTCGGATATGTCAGGAACTGGCTCAATGTGTTCATAACAAAGCAAATATCTGTTCTTGTATTCATCACATACATCAATGATCCAATCATTGGATGATACATCATAGCATCATTCGACTTTGATGAAGCATTACTCAATAACTTCAGGTTCGATTCAGTAGGTGTGATCATGGCCTTGCAGTCCATCATCTCGAACCTTTTTAGGATCTCTACTACATACTTCCCTTATACAAGGGATATTCCATATGCATTCTGCCACACCTCCATGCCTATAAAGTAATGCATCATACCCAAGTCTTTCATCTCAAACTCGACAACAAGTCTCCTTCTTGCAATTTTAATGAGTTCCTCTTTTCCTATCGAGAGCAAGTCATCGACATATACAAGAGAATCACTGGTATTCCTCCTTCAACCTTGAAGAAAAGGTTGGAATCTAATTTACTATCAGTAAAACCTATAGCCATCAGTAATCTATACATCCTTTTGTACCATGTCGAACCTCAAGATCTTCTACAGTCACTCCCTCTGAAGTGGAGCATCATTCTCCCTCTGCCTTTCGTACTCTATGTATTGAAACATCATGTACTAGAGTGACAATTATCTTCCTCTACTACTATTATTTCCTTGTATCCCATGATTTTTTCATATACTACATATTGGATCTTGTAGATCCATATGGAAGACACTACGGACTTCCCTCCAGGCCTCGATACCGCATACTAGCCATCATTATTCTTGAACTGGTGCACTCCTTCCCTTTCTTCTTGGCTATTTCTTCATAGTTGGAAGGTTTTGCATCAATGATGTCGCTCAACAGTGTCACATAACTGCATTGTGTCTGAGACCTCTTTCTTTCTTTGAAATATCATCATATTATTCTTCATCTTGGATTATTTCTCGAACTGTCGTCACTTGTTCTTAAGAACAAGTCTCATCCTTCTTTTCTTGTAGGTGATTGTACGCGATCTTTCTTGCAAGTCAAATGCATTAGTTGTATGGTTAGAAACATTTCATAATGCTTATTCATAATGATAAATTCTTATGCATAAAGATATAATAATGCAACTATTTTAGCCAATACAACATTCATCCATATCTCACAGAAAATTTCTAGATGCCTTCCATCTCTACCATGACATCATTGAGATTATGCACTAATCCAATATGTCAGCAAAGAGGTTTCATTCTAGATAAGTAGAAATGGAGAGTTGTATAGCACCATGGGCTACTTACCCATCACATGCATATTAGTAGTATACTGTCATTAATGCAAACATTCTATCATGCATAACACATCAACTGAATATAAACAAATGCATAAAAAAATAATATCATGGAATGACAATTTAATACTTATCTTTATTCATTTCATGGGTGGAATCCTTCTTGATCCTTGAGATTCATCATCTTCTTCATTCATAACAATGCTAAAATGGATAATAGGTTCTTCAAGAGTTGAGTCCTTTATATTCCTCGTCGCTTGAGGGATCTTCTTTGGATCGTGAGAGCTTGATCTTCTGTTGATCCCATTGTCTCTTCTCTTATTATGAGTCGAGCTTCTTCTTGTGTGCACTCTTCCTAGATTCTGCTAAAGGTAATCAGTTCCTTCTGGAACACATTCCTTGAATAAATGAATCCCATGATCCTGGGAGGCCATTCAAGGTGGTTATAACAATATCTTATTCTTGTTCGATTGCTTTGTCATAGCATTGAACACTTCCTTTTGGTGTCTTCAAGGATGGCACACGAGGAATGAGATTATCTTTAATAGAATCCATAATGATTCTCTTGGATCTAGCCTTAGCCTCATCTCCCTCTGGCACTTATAACTTCTTTATTGAAATACTAATCTAAGTTAATTTCTTCAAGGATCACGGAGTTTCTATACTTCTTAGGATTTCTATTCTTCCCTTCAAATAGATTAGTCAAGGATTCAAACATATATTTAGGTGTCTTTAGGGAAGAAACTTGTAGTGCAATGTGATGCTTGATAGAATAAGCAATAATCCTCATGGCCTTGACCAAGTTCTTCTTGTGTAAGGCTTTAGCCTCATCATCTCCCTCTAGAACTAGAACCTCTCCACTTATGTAGGTGTCCAATTTATTTTCTTCAAGAACCAAAGAGATCCTATACTTCCATGCTTGGATGTTGTCATATTCACCAATATTGGCATCAATCTGGTGTGATTAGTCATTTTCAAAATGAGAACCTCAAATGTAAACATCAAAAATTTAGATCTTACCGATTTGAGGTGTCCATCCTAGTTCCGAAGCTGACTGATCTAGGGTTTTCCAGAGAAGCCCTAATTTTAAAAAAATGGAATTTAGAACTCTTGATTCAATATAAAGATGGTCCTATTCAAGGAGAGGTGTCCAATGTACTCCTTTTCTGAAAACAGTGGAGGCAAGCTCTCGGAACCAGAAGCCCTAATTTTCCAATTTCTTCTGCAAAAATGTCTAATATTGTTTATGCAGTATCTCCAAAAGTAATGCTCCTATATGTCTGAAATTTTGTACTGAGGTAGCCTCTTCTATCCTATTTTAAACACCATATGTTTGAGTAGAATTGGTTTCACCAATTGGGACTTATGATATTTTTCCCAAGGTGACTTGTTTCAGGACTGTTCAGCATAGAGAACTTGTACAAACTTCCTCGTGTCACTGTTTCACCTTTGGGGTATGAAAATTTTACCACAAAAATTAAAATTTGTTTCCTATCTAGAAAATCTAGAAAATATTCATTTGTACCTTCGTAGCCATATATATAGCAATTTTCCCTAGGTGTCTTGTTTAAGGATGAATCCAGGGAGAGGCTGAAACCCTGATTTGGAGGAATCATATATGGAAGAATATTGCGAATATGAGGCTGAAACTCTTACACAAGGTACATCGAGAATTTATATTTGGATTATAACCATTTCAGATCCTGATCCTTCTCCAATATCCAGATATATCAAATGCACCAAAATTACTAGTTTAGTCTTTTAAAATTTTATGGTCCAAGGTCAAATTAAGGTTTGACTTTCCTGTAGTTTTACCCAACCAAAAATTTATATCTTGGTCTCTAAATTTCAATTTTGAGGAGGAGAGAAATCCTATGTTGGGATCACTAAAAAATTCATCTTCTATGAAAAGGCCTAATTTCCCACAGCAGTGATAGGTCAAAAACTAAAAATGCCCGGAATCAAATTCTGCTTCGACATAAAGATGCACCCTTCAATGGAGAGTTATCCTAGCCTCATTTTTCTGATGATCTATGGAGAGAGACCCAAAAAGTAAGAATCGCTAGATTTTGTAGCTGCACAGTGTCTTCTTCTCAGGTTAGCTATGATACCATGTTATATTTTTATCATTTAATCAATATGATCTAGGATATTATCCGAAAGAATAACATGCACAACAATAATCACAAGAGACAAGAGACACAAAAAAATTTCCTTATGGAAACCATAAAGGAGAAAACCCCGCAATTTCCTTAGAGATAGAATGAGCACCAATAGAAAAAGTAAACCCCAAAGAAACAAAGATGATCTCCGTCAATTGTTCTCTCTGTCACTCGTGCGCTAATGTTGAGTGAGCGTGTGTTCCAAATAGAGAGTCTCAATCTCTATTTATACTTGTTTTCCAATTGAATTTTACTCTTATAGGGCCGACCTCACTAGGAGAGTATAATAACCCTATACCCCTCAACTATGGGGACTATTGCCCCAACTTACAATGGAGGGTTAACCTCAACTCAATTGTGGGGACTATTTCCCTGACTTACAATGGAGGGTTAACCTCAATGAATTTACATGACTTTATTATATTAATGACTCTCACAATTGAAGGAATAAACATCTCCATCTGGGTACAATGAAATACAATATAAAATATACAAGTTAATACATTCCGAAGTTACAAATACATCAACATGATGGGGTCCTTGGGGATATGATTCACCCTTGATGGCTAATATGATAGGCCCTTACATATGTTAACATAAAAACCCTAAACTTGTAACAAGTGTTAATATCACTAATAAAAAAATCAAAATATTTAATAATGCTCAAGGTCAACCTTCTTAAATGATTGAGTACTAGAAAAAAATTAAAATGTTAATCCAAGTGAAGAGAAGTCGGCCAAATTAATTCCTCCAACATTGACAATTCTTTTTAACTAAAAATAAATAAATAAAACCTTCCCTTGAATTCGGCCTCATTAAGTGTTAAAACAACTTTAAATTTAATAAATTATTTGACCTTCATGAAGTCGTCCCTAGTCTCTCAATGTCAAGTTTGAGTATTTATACACCAAAAGAAAATCATAATTATTATCACAAACGATGGCAATATTTGGTAGTGTGGACTGATATTTTCCGCTCAACTGAAGGGAAAACTCGATGGGAGCATACCTTGTACATAGGCTGATATACAAGTATCTTTTGGGGTATAATTTGGTACAACATAGATATTTTTCTTATCTTATTTGAGGAGTCTACAGTCCATGTTTCGAAGAAAGTATATAGTCCAAAGTTGCAAGGTGTTATAGAATTCAATTTTATCACAAATTCATGCTTGAACAATCCAATTTTTTGGGTGTTGGGTGATGGTTACTGCTCCCCTTTTATATGCCTAAACATACTGAGTTGTCTTGGCATAAATAGACCCAAATATACAGTACTGAATTTTCTGAGGTCATCCTCAATCATGAGTTTGAACAAAGGTTGAGTCCTCTAAGGTTGGTATTATTTGATAGTCTGAGGCATTAGACAAAATTTCAATTTAAAATGGGCCTTCCAAAAATAATAGAAATTCCATGTCATCATGTATTAGCCAATCAAAATGCTTTAAAATTAAAAAAGGGAGAACCTCTAAAACAAATTTTTAATATAAATTTGGGGATAGGTATCATAAAAAAAAACTACTTTTTGTGTTCGTATTTTCGACATATCTCCCTCTGTTTTTACTCAAATTTCAATTGGGTAAGCTCGTTGGATGCATAATGAAATGCCGCATCCAACGAGTATCCACTCGGCATACTTTTGATTGGCCCTACTACCCCCAAAAAAAATACCTGGAAAAAAACATGATGATGATGTCATCATCACGTTTTTTTCAAGTATTTCTTGTTTTTGGGGTAGTGGGGCCAGTCAAAAGTATGCTGAGTGGGTACTCATTGGATGCAGAATTTCATTCCGCATCCAATGATGTTTCTCGATCGAAATTTGAGTAAAAGAACAGGGAGATATGTCGAAAATACGAACAAAAAGGTAGTTTTTTCTTTTCTTCCTCCAAAATTTATAAATATTATTTGATTATTTTAACTATTATTTTATTAATTTTCCTTAGAAGGCCCATTTTGAGTTGAAATTTCCTATAATATTGGTTTGTTCGGGGTCTTCTACAAAAGACATACATAGCCCAAGTGTGAGTCTTTGACATGCATTGATTAAGGTATGATTATGTATACTCTATGCAAACTATGATGATGATAATGCATTCCTATATTCTATGATGATGATGATGTGATGATGCTCTCCAATACACTATGATGTACACTCTATGATGATGATGCATGCCATGATGTTATGATTCTCTCCTATGCACTATGATGTACACTCTATGATAATGATGCATACATGATGCATACTATGATGATGTACACTTGATGTTTATGATGCATACATGATGCATACTATGATGATGTACACTTGATGTTTATGATGCATACACGATGCATACTATGATGATGTTGTATACTTGATGATGATGATGCATACCCTGTGATGATGTTGCATACCTTGATGATGATGATGCATAATTTTATACTATGATGATGATGATGCATATGATGTGTTAGGACCTGTGCTAAATTTTGGTGATTTTTACATATGCACTCGCACTAATCCTTGCAAAAGTTTAGTCCAGTAAAAGGAAGAATAAGATCTGCTCAAGGTTATAGGGTGATAGGAATGGAGGGCCTAAATGCACAACAGAGAAAATCAAAGGCTGTAGATCATTTTCCCAAGGAAATATGCGTGATCTAAAATAATTTTGACATTGGCGAAAGGAGGTTAACTTGAAGGAAGAATCGACCGTCAGATGGAGTGAGGTAGATAGATCAACGGTGTATACACAATTTGTTGAGAAAACTTGCAAACTCAAAGTCGGAGAGGTCCTGCGTGATGGGGAACATGTGTAAATGATGTTTCCCCTCCCCATTGGATATCATGCTCAAATATTAGAGATACAAAAGTCACATTTATGGAGCACGATGGTTTAAAGGTCCCGCATATTTCAATTGCCAAAATTTGGGTGGAGAAAGATCAACGGTGGATAGATATTTCACTGAGAAGACATCCACAGATATATGAACTTTCCAAACTTGCAAATCTAGTAGGACCAGCAAGGATGAATGATGGAGATCTGAGTCACTAAAGATCGGACAGTCCATAAGGATCTTGTAAGTAAAAAGGCGGAAAGTGGAAAAGACAGAAATTTGGTCATGAAAATTTGGAATTCTACATTCCGCAGGATCGATGGTCCAAAAAGCTTCTGCAAAAGATCGGACGGTCCATAAGGATCCCACAAGTAAAAAGGAGGAAAGAGGAAAAGACAGAAATTTGTTCATAAAAATTTGGAAGTCCACATTCCGTGATCCATAGGATTAACGGTCCAGAAAGATTCCACAAAAGATCAGAAAGTCCAGAAGGATCCTACAAGTAAAAAGGTAGAAAGCAGAAAAAACATAAATATGGTCATTTAAAGTTGGAAGTTTGCATTCCGCAAGATCGATGACTCGGAAAGCTTCTGCATAATATAAATAGTCCAGAAAAATGTGGAAGCGAAACGATCGAAATTGAGCCTCAAGAAAGCTAGAAGTCTACATCTCGTGATTTGTATCCCGCAAGATCAATGGCTTAGAAAGCTTCCACATAAGATCAACAGTCGAGAAAAAGGTGAAAGTAGAAAGATCGAAATTGAGCTTCTAAAAAGATGGAAGTCTACATTCTACAATCTGTAGCTCATGAGATCAATGGCTCAGAAAGATCCCTCATAATATCAATGGTCCAAAAAAAGGAGGAAGCAAAAAGATTGAAATGCAACTTTGAGAAAGCCAGAATTCTGCATTCCGTGATCCACAACATGCAAATTTGATCTCAAATCAATGGTGTGGGAAGAATCTTGTGAATATCAACAGTAAAAAAAAATTTCACAAATTTCAAGATGCAAAGATGAATAAAATGGTTGCAGGTCATTCGAAGACGCTCTGAATAAACATTTTCATCAAGCGAGCCTAAGTCCCAAAAGTTAAGCTTTCTATTTTGATCCACCATGTGCATCCCAATGTGTTTTCCTGATTTGTTTGTGATCATGGTGAGTCTACCAATTCAGAATTTGTTAGGATTTAGTGTGTGCAGGTTTGATTCCCATATCATAAATTATTTTGGCTATGTTTTGAGGTTGGTCTTAGGAGCATATTAATCTATAAATATAGCCTCAATAGAGGAACAAAGGGTTTGACATTTATTTTGAAAGCCTCGGTTCTTGGTTTTGTAGCTCTGCAACTCTTTCTTGGAAGTATTTATGCAAAGTATTTCATGAGCGTCTGAGACTCATCATGGTGTTCAATTTTTAGCCTGTGTTCCCCTGTATGCTTCATTTCCATGTATATGTAGTTTCTTCTAATGTGTTTCTAGTTGTATGCAAGAAATTTGTTCTATATTAAGTGCTCCTTGCATCAGATAACGATCTTGTTATGTGTTATGGTAAATGTCTTGGAATTTATCGTTTGTTAGATGCTCCATTTTAGTTCTTAGTCTTTGTTGTTGCTTCTACTAAAGGTGTTTCAAGAGATTCATCCATAGACAAGTGCCTCCTATTTCATTGGGCTTCTTCTCATTTCCCCCTGCCATCTCTTAAAATATATTTAGCTGAATATTAACACTTATTTTGGCTCAGATTGCGAAGGTTATCACTAGTCATTATGTTGTAAGACCTTGAATGTTTCAGGCTTTGACTCCATTTGACAATGGTATTTAATATTTGTCTGTCTTACACTCTTTAAAATCTGAAACAACCATTCCCCTTCAGAAATCTAGCATTCTGAATGCTTTCTTAAAGCTATATGTGTATGTGAATGATCCTGTGACATGGAGAGAGCCCTCTCTGACTGCATAGGCCAGAATACAATCTAAATATTAGTTTGAAATGGTTACCCTGATGATTTCCTACCACAACCATAGTAAAATTATTGGGTGATAACATCTTGGTATCGTTGCTGGGGAATAACTGTTATTATCATCTCGGAGAAACGTCATTGTTCTAGTTCTAAGACTTGGTTGAGAAGATGGTCATAGACACATGTTGTCTATATATGCTTTGGAGACTCCACTCAAATCTTTTTGAAGGTGACTCCACTGGGAATACTGGCATCCAGGAGGACCAATATGAGGAGAAATCCTAATGGAGAGCCTTTTTAAGAACTTTCTAATCAAGAGAAGCTGATTTGGAAGGCCAAGAAGAAGCAAAGGTTAGTTAAACCTCAGTTAGATGAGACTTTTCCTCTACCTTCTAAAGGTGTTGTTTCCATTCATGATATATTTGAGCATTGTAGTGAATAATTTGAGCTAAGTTTCCTTAGGACCATGTCTGAGTCAATCTTCTTTGAAGAAACTTTAGACCCCTCTGCATTTGAGTTATCCCATATTTCCTAGCTTCCTGAGAGCTCAGAATCTCTGGGTAAGGATTTTCAACCCTTATCTGGCCCATAGTTCCCCCTATTTTCCATTGAATTAGTTGCATTAAACTCCACTTCCACATAGCATTCTGTTTCCATAACCCTATCTCCCACCACTTCAAAGCTTAAACAACCTGCATCATCCAATTTCACAGTCCCTCACATTTTACAGTTCCTCATAACAAAATATTTTCTATCACACCAACTTCAATCCCTCTTGGAAACCCTGCTATAAACCCAAGGAGAGATAATAGGTTTTCCCCTATACTTCTTCCTACTGATCTTCACAACCTTCCTCTGGGATACTCCCAAAGGATCAAACAATTTAATGGAGAGAGGGGGTATTCAACTAAGGAACACCTGCTATGGTTTTCAGACTAGGTAGATCTGGAGGAGGTAGACCATGATGATGTTAAAGTCATACTATTTTCCCAAAGTCTTGTTGGAGAAGTGACAAAATGGTTTAGAAACCTCCCAGAAAACTCCATTATGAACTATCAATCTTTTGAAGATTACTTCAAGGACAAATGGGAAGACAAGAAAAATCCTAAGTAGTATCTATCTCAATACCATTCCATGAGTAGGAGGGAGAGTGAGTCTATCCAAGAATTTTCTGATAGATTTATGAAGACATATAATGCCATCCCTACCCAATTCAAACCTCCCCTTGGTTCTGCCCAACTCCAATATGATGAAGGCTTTGATAGTGAGTTTACCTTATTTCTAAGTGAAAGAATATCAGCCTCCTTATCCGATATGATGAAATATCCCATAGAGGTAGAGGTAAAACTGACTACTTCTAGAAAGAAGAAAAGGGATGAGGGAGAATGGAGAAGAGAAGAGAGAGATAGAAGAAAGGATAACGAACTTGAACAACCTTCTTCCTTGTTATACCCAAATCTTGTCACCACAATGTGATAAGACCCTTAACTTCCATGTTTTCCCTTAATCCCAGCACGTAGAGTGGAAACCTACTTTGTTTGTCAATTCTACATGAAAAAACTTAGCACCGTACTTTCCTTGTGGCCCATGAGTGGTACCTTGATCACACCACCTGTATCCTGTTTTCCATAAGCGGTGCCACCGCATATGGTCTTTGGTCCATAAGCGTTTCTTATCTAAACCACTATGTCATAAGAGAAGAAAAGCGGTACCTTGGGTAAAATGGGAAAAAGAGAAGTTTCTGGAGGCTTCTAGATCATGAGCCTTGTGTCCTCCCTTATCCCTATCATTTTGGTTCAGTTGAGCTCGAGATCCCCCATGGTAGGATCTTGGAGCCACCTCACCCACAATTCTCTCAACTATTCCTATCCATTGAGCCTTATAAATACAAACTCATGTCCATAGTTGAGGGGGGGAACTATAGAGGTATTGTTATGCTATTGGATTGACCACTTAAACCAACCCATTGGAGAGCATAGAGAGAGAAGTTGGAGCTTATGGGGATGAAGTGCTTGTCTCATGGAGATACTTTTTGACACTAAGGCAATGGTTGTAAGCTTATCCATACATTTTTAATGCAAAGTTGATTTCTGTCCCACATTAGTGTTGTTTTGATTTCACATGTACATGTTGTTAGATTCCTTAGTCACTAACATGGATAAGTAGATGATTTTCTGGTAGCTTTGATGTGTTTGCATGTTTGATCTATTCGTAGGTACACAAGTTCACTATCGAAGCAGTATTCTAGGTGTCTACGACATTCAAGGAAGGTCTTCATCCTTTGTCGTTCACTTATTTGTTCTGGATCCGAACCATTCAGACCAAAGGAACAACTTCTGTCTGTAGAAGGTGAAATATTCCTAGTTACAAATCTGGCGACTCCACTAGGGAGCAGTGCATATATCAGTTGATCTGGTCTTCCTTAATTCTTGAACTCTTGTCTGAATCTAGGCTCCATATTAAACTCTCTTTAGACAGATCTATGATCTGAATTAGTGATTTTTGGTATGAAACTTTTAGATATGTTCAAATATGAAGTATTTCAACTTTTTATGCTCTTTTTTACTGTCAATCCATCAATTTTTGCCTTGATCTGATCAATTTCTAACTTGATCTTTCATTCTCCTTTGTGTTTTGGATCTATTCAGGGAACCACTCATGCACTATTGGCAATAAGCAGTTCCACCGCCTAAACCCTGTTAGTAGTACATGGTGCCACTGCCTGAGTCCCGTTATCCAGAAGCGGTGCTTGTCCAAAACTGCTCTGTCAATACTCCTCCAGCGCGGTTCTAGGTAGGCCTTGTTCCAAGACTACCTTTTTCTATTTTTTTGCAAAAATTTGAGTGTGTTTGCTTTCATCCCTGCACTGTTAGGATTCTGTGTTAGAATATGAATGCTCATGGTTTGAAATTATGTGGTAAAAGATTGGTTTGATTGAGGAATTCAAAAGCTAGACTAGGCTTGTTGATTGTCCATTTCCTTCTGTGCTTGTTGGCTGTGATTGTGAAAGGATTTGTTTTTTGAAAGCTTAGGTGTTAGTGAGCTCTCTTTTCATTTCTGTTATAAAAACTGAAAGAAAAACATTTGATTAGCATCTTGATTTCATTTTTTGTTTCCATAGAGGACTTCTTTTTGCTTGTTTAAAAAGAAATTTTATGACTGAGATTAGGTCATTATCATCATTGAGCATAAGGCATTGGATCTCTAATTGGCCTCATAATATTTCAGGTTCTCTGTGTTCTTTTGTCTCTTTTGCATTAGTACTATCTCATCAAAATAAAAAACATTGTAGTTTTAAGTTAGATCTATCTATGTTTTAAGAAAAATCGAAAAATAGAGTGCATATGCATATAGTGTGCTTCTTGTTTTTCTTTTAGGAAAAGAGACTCTTCCCCTTTTGATTACTTTCAAAAAAGAGAAATGAGTTTGGAAAGTGTTGCTTGTCTTTGATTTTTATTTGTTCAAGATTGTTGTTTGGAAATTTTTGGTTTTAAAACAAAAGAAAATACTCTCTTTCCCTCCCATAGGTAGGCATACCACGAACGGTAAAGTGAAATATTTGCATATGCATACTGCATGGTTTTACTTTTTCTGTCAAAATTCCATGCATTCACCTAACTATCCACTTTAAAATTAACGGTAGTTATAGGTTAAAATTTACATAGCAATTTGAGTGATAGGTTAGAGACATGTTTGGGCATCATTAAGTGTAGGAGCTATTGTTACTCGTCCGCATTACATCCTGGGACTCACGTGGTTCTTCCACGTACCATTGGTATATCGAATAGCCTTTCACGTACCCTTGAGGTATATAAAAAGGTCATTCATGTACTCAATTGTATATCGGAAGGCCCCTTGTGTACGGTTATGCATTAGACAACACTACTACCAATTTGAGCTCCCACGTACCTTGTGTATATCGGGAGACCCCACTAGGATACCTTATCCATCTGAGAAAAGCCCTTTGTCCATCTTGCTTGGAGCCATACGCCAAAAATAGTGTTCAGGGAGATTACTATGCACGTACCCTTGAGGTATATTGCAAGTAGCACCTTCTTGACAATCATGGTGAGAGACCTGACTATCTGAACTCCTCTGTCATTTGAGTTTGCGTGTTTGACCTATCGCTTGAGTAGGGAAATTTTTTTGTCTATTTTCTAGTTTTTGAGACCCTAGGTTAGATAGGAGCTGTACAAATTGGCTGAGCTAAGAAATTCTAGAAGAGTACGGGGCTTGCCATCCGATTTTATTCCCATTTTAGGAGAAAATCCAATGGAAGCTATCGACTAAGGAGCTGCTACCACCTCCCAAGTGGGAGATAATGTGGTTACAGAAAGCGGAGGAACATATCCTTCACACTCGCCTCCCTTGGTCCAACAACATTCTCGGGGTAATACTTCATTCCATTCTCCCATAGAAGGTCATGTTGATGATACTACCCGTCTGGATTATGGTCCCAATGCTCTATTTTGGGATACCTCTATAGGACAAGCCATTGCCTCATTTGGAACCCGTTTAAACTTTTCTAAAGAAGTTTCTCCAGATGAAGAAGAACATAGACAATACCATGCAACAATTCTTTGTGCACAGGAGATTGAAAATAAAATAGATGAAATATTGGGCACACCACCATCACATTCCACGGTTATTCCTGTGGGATATCGGTCACTTATCGATTCTATGAGACCCATTGAACCGATTATAGATCGCACAGTGACTCCAAATAACCCAAGTCAAACTGCCAACCCCACCACCTCCCATATTAGATTTGTTCCCAATCCTCCCAGGTCTTCTGCACCTGGGGCTCAACCTTCAATTCCTACTTTGTCATTACCTTCTAGTGCAAGGGCAAAACACCTGGCATGACCTATGTTATCTAGCATCAAAATTGTACCTAGTCAAGGATAGAAATCTGGTATAGAGCAATCTATGGTTTATGTCCCTCCCACCCACACTAATGTGGTTAACCCCCCATCTAGTTTAGGTCAGCCCTTGGGGGCACAACCTGTAACCAATCAAACCTCTTGGGGTTATGGTTATACAACAAATCAAATACCTATAGGAAACATTAATTATCCACCCAACCCTACAAGAATGCCTTATGCTATAATTCCATATCCTAGTAATAATTTCACGCCATGGGGGCAACCTAATTGGTCCTACATGCCAGCTATGGGGGGGATACCTATACATACTGCGCGAGGTGCCGGAGGACTGCCTTATGGAGGTCCTCCCCCTAGGGGCCCTAATGGTCTTGGGGGACCTGATGGCTTTCCTCCTTATGGTCCTAATGGTCCTGGTGGTCTTGGGGGGCCTAGTGGCTTCCATCCTAATGGCCTTGGAGGGCCTGGTGGCCCTCCTCCTAGTGGTTTCAGAGGCTCTAGAGGTTTACCTCCTAGAGGTCTTGGAGGGTGTTATGGTCCACCTCCTAGTGGTCTTGGTGGTCCCGGAGGCCCTAGTGGTCCTCCTCCTAGAGGCCCTAGTGGTCCTAAATTTCCTGATCCCAAAAATCAACCCCCTGCGGGAGAATTTTCCAGTAGTTCTTCCCCACAATAACCTGTCTATTAGTCTACTTATGGTCCTAATGGTAATTATATGCCATATCAATATTACCAGTATGTGCAACCTAACTATCAGTTACCTTTCCTAGTGACTTTGGACTTGCTTGATTTGTATAAGTTGATTAGTGACCCCATTCGACATAACCCCTCATGGCCTCCCATTCCGGTAAAGTTACCATCAGGCATTCCAAAGTTTGATGGGAAGCAGGGAGACGATCCAAAAAACCATGTCATGAAATTCCATCTGTGGTGTTCTTCAAACTCCCTTACGGATGATTTAGTTTTTTTAAGACGCTTTCAACGAACTTTGATCAGTACAGCCGCAAAATGGTACATTGAACTTCCACAACATGCGTTTGTGGATTTTCACTCATTGGAAATTGTATTTATTTTGCACTTTCAACTTCCTATTCGTTATGAAATAGGTACTGATCTCTTAACTTATCTGCAACAGAACACCTCCACCCACATATCCGATAATATCCATGAGTGGAGAAGGGAGAGAAGACTTATTAAGGCTCCTATTCTAGATCAGTTATTAGCTGATTCGCTCACTAAATATTTGTTGCCTCCAATTACCTGAGATGTGGCTATGGGCAGTTCTGTTACTGAAGAGCAATCCATTAGTCGAGCCTTGTATCTGGACTTGGTCTATTCCCATTCTAGAACTTTGTATGACTTGATTCCTCAAGCTCCTCGCCCAAGCACCGATCCTGCAAAGCCACCAGCAGAAGTCCCTATTGATGGGATTGTTGGTTCAATCCAGTCCGCGTCAGTAGCAAAAATTTCCAAGCAACCCCAAACCACCACCCCTACTCCTTCGAATCCCAAGGTTTCTGTCGAGGTCAATTCTATTCAGAGTATTCAAACCTCTGGCAATAATAAAAAGAAAGGTAAAAGTAAAACAAAAAACCTGGAAACCAACAAAAGAATCAAAAACCAACCACCAATGGCAACGATAAAGGGAAAAGAAAAGAAAA
This sequence comes from Pseudotsuga menziesii, assembly GCA_001517045.1. Classification (NCBI taxonomy): domain Eukaryota; kingdom Viridiplantae; phylum Streptophyta; class Pinopsida; order Pinales; family Pinaceae; genus Pseudotsuga; species Pseudotsuga menziesii. Next base: position 713,184 of record LPNX010536749.1, read on the forward strand.
ATGTCCATTTTTGCTATGTGGAGGTCACCATTTCACAAAAGAGTGTCCCCGCCGGGACGAAATCATCCAATTTTTGAAAACAAATCCCGCACCTGCAGTTCTCACAGATCCTTTTCCCTCTCAACAACAACTAATAGACCACATGTCTAATCAAGGAAACTCTAGTTCATCAGAGGAAATTCGCATGATGTCCTTGGATACAATTAGTTTTCAAACTCGAAGTCAGAGTTACGACAAACCTGCAGGCAAGAAAGAAGACCATTCTTCTTCAGGGAAAGCTCCCTCTACTGGTTCTCCCAAATCCTCGTCTACTATCCCCCTAACCATCGAGAATCCTACTCTCGATATCCATTAGAGGAAATTTCAATTTAAAATGGGCCTTCCAAAAATAATACAAATTCCATGTCATCACGTATTATCCAATCAAAATTCTTTAAAATTCAAAAAGAGAGCACCTCATAAACAATTTTTTAATATAAATTTGGGGATAGGTATCATAAAAAAAAATACTTTTTTTGTTCATATTTTCAACATATATCCCTGTGTTTTTACTCAAATTTTGATTGGGAGAGCTCATTGGATGCATAATTAAATTCCACATCCAACGAGTACCCACTCGGCATACTTTTGACGGGCCCCTCTACCCCAAAACCAAGAAATACCTGAAAAAACATGATTATAACATCATCATCACATTTTTTCAGGTATTTCTTGTTTTTGGGGTAGCGAGGCCCATCAAAAGTATGCCGAGTGGGTACTCATTGGATGCGGAATTTAATTATGCATCCAACGATCTCTCTTGATCGAAATTTGAGTAGAAACATAGGGAGATATGTCAAAAATACGAACAAAATAGTTTTTTCCTTTTCTTCCTCCGAAATTAATAAATATTATTTTACTATTTTAACTATTATTTTATTAATTTTCCTTAGAAGGCACATTTTGAGTTGAAATTTTCTCTAATGATTTTGTGTCCACCCAAGAGTACTCTTAGGAAGGTTGTTTTTAACCCTAATGCTCGAGCTGCTCAATTTTATAATGTAGTTGAAGATCTTGCTCAGGCACCATGTGCAATGTATACCCTGGAAGTGCTCCAAAGTTGTCCTACACAACGCAAAAACTTGTTAACTACATTAGGATCTTTAGACCCGGACAATACTAATTTGATTCATTTCAATGTCGAGAACTATAAGTCTAGAATACCTCACAAACTTGCTTTCCAAATCATCACGAAAGTAGTCGAAAAGAAATTCTTTAGGACTGTCTTAGATGAAGGAGCTTCAACTTCAGTTTTGTCCCTGTATTGTTGGAAAGCTATCGGCTCTCCCGAGCTTGTAACATCACCTATGACTCTGAAAGCCTTTGATGGATGAGGTTTCCAGCCCCACGGTCTCATATCAGCCCTTGCAGTTAAGCTCAGGGGAAAAACTATTTCTATTCAAGTAGAAGTAGTGGACGCCCCATTAGATTACAACCTCCTTCTAGGAAGAAATTGGTTTTACGCCATGATTGCTATTGCTTCGACTATATTCCAAACAATCCAATTTTCACATCTAGGGAGAATTGTTACCATTGATTAGCTTGATTTCTGTACGTCAAATGTTACTACCTCTGAAGGAAAACTTTGCAACATTACTCAAACAAATCCGATTGACATATTAGCCAAGCCTGGTACCATCAAGCATGTTCATGTTGGGCATAACTACTCGGCAGGCGAATCTGAAGCATACAAGGCACTTTTCAAAGAATTCTGTGATATTTTTTCCTGGTCCTATGAATAAATGCTGAGCATAGACCCATCCATTATGGTCCATGAAATTAAAACCTATCCCACGGCTAAACCTGTCAAGAAAAAACTAAGGCAAGTCCATCCACGGAAGGCCGCAGCTATTAAAGCTGAAATAGAGAAACTTCTCAAAGCTGGGTTTATTTATCCCATACCCCTGATGGAATGGGTATCGAATGTTGTTCTTGTCAATAAAAAGCAGGGCACCATTAGAGTCTGTATATATTTTAGAGACTTGAATAAATCTTGTCCCAAGGACAACTTTCCTACTCCACGTATCGATTATATTATTGACAGCTGTGCTGGAAGTATCATCTTCTCATTCATGAATGGATTTTCTGCTATAATCAGATTGAGATATTACCCACCGATCAGCACAAGATGACATTCATTTTCCCATGGGGAACCTTTGCATATAGTAAGTTACCTTTTGTCTTAAAATATGTTGGAGCCACTTTCTAGCGTGCTATGTCCTATGTGTTTCAATGATATTAAGCATATTGTTGAACCGTACCTTGACGACCTCCTTTTTCATTCACAACGATGGGAGGACCACCCTGGTCATATGAGAGATATTTTCCTGAGATGTTGTCATTATAATATATAGCTCAATATGCATAAATGTGTTTTCTACGTTGAGACGGGACGCCTGTTAGTTTTTGTGGTCTCTAAGGATGGCATCTGGATAGACCCTTTGAAAATTGCCACCATTTTAGCTCTACCAGCCCCAACCAATCTTCTCGAACTCCAAATTTTGCAAGGGAAGTCAAACTTCCTCTGCCATTTCATGTGCAATTTTGCATAGAAAATGCACAGTTATATGCGTCTCCTTAAGAAGGACACTCTGTTCTTCTTGGATGACTAAGCCCAATGCACCTTTGATAATCTCAAGCACGCTCTGACTCATTCACCTGTGATACACCCCCCAGATTATTCAAAGGACTTTCTCTTATATATTGCTACCTCCACTACTACCATTGCTATGGTGTTGGTGCAGGAAAATACCGATGCTTAGGAGCACATGATTTACTATGCTAGTAAGAATCTTATGGATTTTGAAACCTGATATTCATGCGTGGAGAAGTTAGCATTGGCCATGGTCATTGCTGTACAAAAAATTTGTCACTACATTTTACTCTACACAACCACTGTATTGGCAGACCATAACCCTATGTATTACATCTTGACTCATTAGGTGCTTAGGGGCAAGTACTCCTGATGGATAGTCATACTACAGGAGTTTGATCTAGAATTTTCCAAAGCCACATCAAAGAAATCCTTGGTCTTTTCCAAGCTTATCTATGATATTCCCTGTGCTTCGATGGAATATGAGCCCAATGATTCATTTCTGGATGAATTCATGTTCTTGATAAGCACTACTGATCCATGGTATGGATATTTGATTATTTATTTCCAAACACAAATATTTCAGGGAAATCTATCCCGTGACAATCGTCGCCGTATCCATCACCACGCGAAATACTACCTCATCTTGAATGACACCTTGTATAGATGTGGGATTGACTCTATTCTCTAGCGATGCCTCACCCATGAGGAATCTGAACAAGTGTTGAATGATTGCCACTCTAGAGCATGTGGCATTCATTTATCTGGGATGGCTACAGCCCATAAAATCCTTCACGTTGGCTATTTCTGGCCTTCATTCTTCAAAGAGTGTCACGAGGCTGTTAAGAAATCTTGTCAACATTTTTATCCGAAAAAGCGCACTCATCTTGCTCCGCTACACCCCGTCATTTCCGTTGGCCCATTTTACAAATGGGGGATTGATTATATGCATTGTAAGCCTACCTCAACTAGGGGGCATGGTTACATCATCATAGCCGTTGACTATTTTACAAAGTGGGCTGAGGCCATGCCTACATATGTGGAAGATGGTAATACTGCTGCTCTTTTCCTGTTCAATCATGTCATAGCTATATTTCGAGTCCCACAGTCCATAGTTATTGATCACGGATCACATTTCCATAATCAAATGATGGAGGAACTAAGTGCTAAGCTAGGTTTTCACCATGAAAACTCTACGCCATATTATCTGCAAGCTAATGGTCAGGTAGAGGCCATTAACAAATTTTTGAAAACTATGCTTCGTCGGATGGTTGGAGACCATAAATCCAACTGGAACCATATCCTTTTCTTCACTCTTTGGGCTTACAGGACTTCAGTGAAAAAAATATTGGTTTCACACCTTTCCAGCTTGTCTATGGACTCGAAGCTGTCTTACCGATTCAATGTCATATTCCATCCTTGAAACTTACCGTCGAACTTCTCCCAGACACTTTCGCAGAGGAAGAGAGATTTTTGTACTTGAATAACCTTGACAAAACTAGGAGAGATGCTGCCTTGGTTAATGAGGCACACAAGAAATGCGTCAAGTCGCAGTATGATAAATCCATCCAACCTCGTGCCTTTAATGAGGGTGACCTAGTTTTGACTTACGATCAGAGATATGACAAACTAGGGAAAGGAAAGTTCAAGTCCATGTGGTACGATCCTTTCGTTATTTCTAAAGTTTTAGAGAAAGGGGCCTATGAGCTCATAGACTACGATAGAATCCCTTTAGGGAAACCTCGCAATGGGTTGTACTTGAAGAGGTACTATGCCTAGATCTCTCTTGGATAGTATCTTGTATATATGTATATTGCTTGAATTTCAGTGTGCTTTAATTATTTTCAATATGGTTTTGAGTTTAGTGTCCATATCTCTTTATACCATGTTTTGGTCATGTAGAGAAGATGGCTTTCTACGGCTTTGCTAATGGTGCTCGTCGCCACACCTTGAATATTGCCTCAGCTGCTTGGGTTCTCTATTCCCGAGCTTATGATTTGGTTATTTCATGAGCAGTTTGTATTGGTCCCGCTACCAACAACATCACCCAGTATTGAGCGGTCATAGGTCTTCTGACTGAAGCTGCCTCCCAAGATGTTCATAATTTGGTAATCTTGATGGACTCATAACTAGTGGTTTGTCATCTAAACCATGTTTATACCATTAGGAACCCTGTGCTTCTCTGCCTCTTCTAGAGGATATTCTTGTTAGAAAGGTCATTCGAAACCATCACCTATACACATATCCCTAAGGAACATAATGTAGTTGCTGACTCATTAGCTAATTACATACTATATTGGCATGTTTCCCATTCATGACATTAAAATCAAACATGTTTCATTGTAAATAAACAATTAAAGACACATAAAACTCATGTAAAATACATTCACCATTTGAGACGTATAAACACCAGGTAAAATTCCGTATATATATATATGTGTGTGTGTGTGTGTGTGTGTGTGTGTGTGTGTGTGTGAACATGTTTTACAAAAAATAGGTCACTTGACCTCATCTGAAGCACGTAGGCTTTCAGGTAAAAATCACCATACAAAATCCTGAAGCTATCAGCTTTCAGTGGATACATGATGCATACATCGTCTAGTGATGCTCGTGGGAGCACATCACTACCTGGGCTACTCTACATAGCAATCTGCTAAACCGACCCAGTACTCCCATTGTAGGTCTTTGATACCTCAAAGGGAGGTCATTAATGGAAGCATCAGGGATGTCTAGGGTCAACCTCTCCAGGTTTTCCTCTAACTCCCCAGTCACATCGTCACCCTATGGTATGAAACGGGCTCTGACTCGTCTATCCAATGGGGAAGCACCCCTAGGTCGTGCTGCTTCGACGTCTACATGAAAATATTCTAGTCTCGTCACTTAACATAAAAATACTATTTCCATTTTAGGCTTTTTTGCTTCTTACCGATGTCACCCCACTGTCCACCAGGTGGGAGCAGTAGGTCAGGGTCACCACTGAAGTCAGTTCTTGCATATGCATAATCCTCCACCATGAGGATCTGATCTCTCAACCATCAAAATATTGGGTCACCAAACTTTACCTTCCCCTTTCCTGCTCCAGTACGGGCTATAATCCGGACCCACCTCTACATGCGAGGGTCCCGCGCTCTCAACTCTATAAAGACCACCTGGGGTCTCATCTGTGGAACCCGCTCAAATAAGAAGTAGGCTAGAATGGAACCGAAACTGAACTGCTTTAGTTCCCCCTACCGACACTTGGTCAGCTAATCCTTAAAGATCGGAATCAGGGCTTCCACCCAGTTAAATACTGTAGGCACCATGACCTCTATGGCATAGAGCATGTGTGCTGTAGAAGCCTTGTTCACCCCTTGTATTCCTACCACTCTTTGCATGGTAAACAATACAGTCCGTAGAGGTCTGTCCATCACTACTTTTATGGGAATTTTATTCCTCGGTGTCCTTGTCTCAAGGATACAGTGATGGTTTATCAACTCCTGTGTAGTGATGTCCCCTTTGTGAGAACCAGTCACTGAGATGGGAGCACCCCGTCTCAAAAGGCTAGTCAAGAAGTAGATGTCCTCTACCTCAACTGTTAGAATATGAGCACCAACCTCGAAGTATTGTTGCTATGGATTCCACATCCGAAGTATATGCTCTAGCAATCGCTCATGCGATACCATGCTGGGTGTACGAAAGAATTTTAGGAGCCCGTAGTCTGTCAATGCAGCTATGAAACCCGCATTTCGCTCGGTGAAGGCGTCGTCATTATCATGTTGTCTCTCTTTCCATATGACTATTTTTTATCAGTAAGAACCTGCCAAAAACAATTAGAAGACTCATTAGAATCATTCTTAATCATTCAAATAAAATAAAATGATATAGTTTTTCTTGTGTGACAATTTTTACTTCTTCACGGCCGGAACCACCTGTGCCTCGTTGAAGATAGGCGGTGGCACCACCTGTACGCTTTGTTTTTGGCACGGTCCTAGCAAGGTACCATGTATCTTGTAAGCGATAAGAGCGGTGCCCTCTCCCATGATTTTAGGGCTTGCCATACAAGCTCAAAACACCATTAAAAGTCAAAATTGAAGAAATAAGATGAAAGAGTAGGGTTTAGGCTATTACTTGGAACTGACGGTGCTTGAATCCGACAGTGGAAACTCCCGATATCTGCAACTGAAAATCTAGCTATGAAAGTGCTCCAAATGCTCTCCACTATGGGTAAATAGTAAAATGTTTTGATTTTTCACTATTTACATGACTCTTATACACATTTTTGGGTTTGACATGCTATAGTTTTGGTTTAAAATCACTTATTTCTTAAAATCTATCAGTCGTAATCCCTTAATGTCAGTTATTGGTGCATTTAACACTTGTTTTTGAGTCATTGCAGGATAGAAGAATAGTAGCAATAAAGTTTTGGGAGTTCATTTTTTACTTTTTTGTACTACCATAAAACGGAAAAAATCATTGAGCATTTATTGCGACACTTTGGTCATGCTCTTGAAACTCAGTATCAAAGGTTTGAGTCCGTTTCTGATTCTTTTTAGGCTTGTAAAATATCTCATTGTGAAAAGGGACCTAATGGAGTCTTCTTTAAACTCTTTTCGGGATCCTTAAATACGAAAAGATTGTCGAGTGATCTTGTCTTCTTCACGCTAGTTAAAGAATTTGAAGAGTTGTCTCTCCGACGGTAGATTATCTCTTTTTTGTTTCGGATAGACTATTTACGAAAAAGGAACACTCCGGCCAATCATGACTGGAAGAGTTCTCTAAGGTATAATTTTATACTTTTTTCAGGCCTTAGGGACTAAATCATACGAAAAAGGACCCTTTGGAGTCTTCTTCCGTGGTCGTTCAGACTCTCTAAACATGAACCATACTGAGTTTTCTTTCATTGGACTCGTTAAATTAAACATTGAGAGACCCGTTTTGGGGAACGAAACCCTCCTCTATCAAGTTCATAAAACATATGAGTTTGGACTTGTCTTCGGACGAGCTATACCGAGTGTTTGTTACCCTCTTTGAACTCATAAAACCAAAAAGAGGAACTCATCGATCATGATGGGGGAAATGGGAAGGGAATCATTTTGCAAATAAATGGCGGTAGTTTGTCATTACCTTTGAACATGGCACTTGTCTACATATCATTTTAGTCAATTGGGTATTCAGCTGATGTCCATGACGATCCACTTTCATGAGTCATGCCACTTTTTTTAGTCTTTCAAAAGAATACGTTGTCCATTGTCGCACTGTGTATTTGTCTGGTTTAGTCATGTTGCCAAGTATTTTGTTGTGTCACCCGATGTTCAAAGGGAAGTTGAAGAAGTTTTACCTCTGTAGTCAAAACAGTCTTTTTGTCAGTACTTTTGAGTCAGTCTTATGGTTACTACATTCACATCATTCCAGAACTATGTTCCGAGTTTCGTGTCATCGATGTGGGACTCATCATGGCCCTCCTTCGACGAGACTATTATCATCGACATCACCTCATCATCCAAGAAATAGTCTTAGAAACAAAAGATTATTACCTTGAGATCTGTATGCCCTAATGATAGATTCTCTCTCTCTCGACATAGGTTCACATCATTAACCTTTTATAGATAGAATCGAATGGGTGTTCGACATCAGGACATCTATTCACACTCAGTAGATTGTACTAGGGTACCATGGGAATCATTGACATCAATGATGATCTCCCTCGCACTTGTTAATGGTTCACATCATTGACTAGTAATCAAGTGGTTTCTACCATGTTCGACTTCAGATCATTGTAATCACATGGATAGAATCGTACTTTGTGGAAGACGAGATGAAGACCCTGAGTATTTGTATAGCGCTCATTGCTTTCCCCAGGTTGCAATGGAGTTTTGTATATCTAGCATGGATTCATATTTGTATGGTCATGGCTATGCTCAAATTTGCGTCTGTATGACATAGATCTATGTTGTATTTCTGGTACCTATGTCCAAGTTTGAGTCCTCTATTACATGGATCTACACTGTATTCTAGTAGCCATGCTTGTTTATTCCTCCCATGGATCTGCCTTGTATAGGTTTGCATCCATAAGTTGGTTACATGTGTCTATGAGTCAAAAATATTGATGTACTACAGATTCCTACTTGATGACATGCTTCGATCGAGCTAACATTTTCACCTCGAAGTGACAACTTGTTCTCTCAAAGCGTTCACTTATCGTATCCCTCTAAGTCTCATGCTTTGGGGGGGCATTTTGTTATACCCAAATCCTGTCACCACCATGTGATAAGACCCTTAACTTCCATTTTTTCCCATAATCCTAGCACTTAGAGTGGAAACCTACTCTGTTTGTCAATTCTACATGAAAAAACTCAACACCACACTTTCCCTGTGGCCCATGACCGGTACCTTGCTTGCACCGCCTATATCCTGTTTTCCATAAGAGGTGCCACCGCATATGGTCTTTGGTCCATAAGCATTTATTATCTAAACCGCTCTGTCATAAGAGAAGAAAAGTGGTACCCTAGGTAAAATGGGAAAAAGAGAAGTTTATCGAGGCTTCTAGATCATGAGCCTCGTGTCCTCCCTTATCCCTATCATTGTGGGTTAGTTGAGCTCAAGATCCCCCATGGTAGAATCTTGGAGCCACCTCACCCACAATTCTCTCAACTATTCCTATCCATTTATCCTTATAAATACAAGTTCATGTCCATAGTTGAGGGGGAGAACTATAGAGGTATTGTTCTGCTGTTGGATTGACCACTTAACCCAACCCATTGGAGAGCATAGAGAGAAACGTTGGAGTGTATGGGGATGAAGTGTTTGTCTCATGGAGATGCTTGTCGACACTATGGAAATGGTTGTAAGATTCTCCATACATTTTTAATGAAAATTTGATTTGCGTCCCACATTACTATTGTTTTGATTTCAGATGTACATGTTGTTAGATTCCTTAGTCACTAACATGGATAAGTAGATGATTTTCTGGTAGCTTTGATGTGTTTGCATGTTTGATCTGTTTGTAGGTACACATGTTCACTATCGAAGCAGTATTCTAGGTGTCTACGACATTCAGGGAAGGCCTTCATCCTTTGTGATTCACTCATTTGTTCTAGATCTGAACCATTTAGACCAGAGGAACAGCTTATGTCCACAGAAGGTGAAATATTCCTGGTTACAAATCTAGCGACTCATACTAGAGAGAGGGGGTATTCAACTGAGGAACATCTGGTATGGTTTTCAGACTAGGTAGATCTAGAGGAGGTAGACCATGATGATGTTAAAGTCATACTCTTTTCCCAAAGTCTTGTTGGAGAAGTGACAAAATGGTTCAGAAACCTCCTAGATAACTCCATTCTGAACTATCCAGCTTTTGAAGATTACTTCAAGGACAAATGGACAGACAAAAAACAATCCTAAGTAGTATCTATCTCAATACCATTCCATGAGGAGGAGGGAGTGTGAGTCTATCCAAGAATTTTCTGACAGATTTATGAAGACATATAATGCCATCCCTACCTAATTCAAACCTCCCCCTAGTTCTGCCCAACTCCAATATGATGAAGGCTTTGATAGTGAGTTTACCTTGTTGCTAAGTGAAATAATATGAGCCTCCTTATCCGATATGATGAAAGATGCAATAGAGGTAGAGGTAAAACTGACTACTCTAGAAAGAAGAAAAGGGATGAGGGAGAATGGAGAAGAGAAGAGAGAGATAGAAGAAAAGATAAAGAACCTGAACAACCTTCTTCCTTTATCCCACAAGAGTCCAGAATGGACATGATGATGAAAAGCATGGAGAATTTGATGGAGAGGCTCACTGTGGACAACATACAACCTCCTAGGGAAGGTCAAGAGAAGAAAAATAGAAACGAGAATGTGAGAAGGCCCCAAGTTCTCCAAAACAAGCAAATATATCAGAGAAACCCTCATGATCAACCTATAAGACCCCCATTTTAGGAGAACTATGTGGAACAAGAGTATGGAAATAAAGCTGAGGATGACATCCACCAACTGGACATTGACTCATCCTATGTATTTTTGAACAAAGAAGAACATGATGACTCCTTGCATGAAGCAGAGGATCTTCCTGCTAAGGAAACTAAGGATTTTCAGAAAGGATATCAACTTGTTGTCATGGATATGCAAAGGTAGATTGTCCCAAGGAACAGAGATGTTCATGTTATGAGGAATAAGGATGCATAAAATAAATCCTCTACTAGTAATCCCAAAAATGATCTACCTCCTAAGGACCCCTCCAAGAATGTAACAGAGCCCAAATGGAAAGAAAGGAAGGAAGATAATCCAAGGAACCTATATAAAATACAAACCTATTTCAGTTTGGAGGCCGAGATTGAAAAGATTAAAATCTTTGTCCCTCTTACTGAATTGTTAAAAAAATCTGAATATCATTCCAAGATCACAACTATGTTAAAGTATCTAGGAGAAATCTCTGCAATATTAGATTCCATGAATCTTCAAGATTGTAGTCCCACCATCCTATTTGGACCCCATGTATATGAGTCTATCGATGAATATGTTCCTCCCTTTTATGTCAGTATGAACATTCATGATGCCATCCTACACAATGTCATGCTTGATTCAGGAGCTTCACATAATTTGATGCCTAGGAAGATCATGGATAAAATGGGATTGGAGGTGACCATTCACTATAAAGAGATTTTATCTTTTGATTCCAGTAAATTTAAGTGCCTAGGATTGTTCAAAGACTTGGTCATATCTTCAACTCAGATCCCTACCAAGAGCGTTGTCATGGACGTAGTTTTGTCTGGCATTCCTTCAAAGTTTGGAATGCTGCTGTCAAGATCCTAGACCTGGGCTGCCAAAGTCAAGGGTGCAATGGAAATGGATATGTCATATTCCACCAATCCTATTTTTAGGGTATAGAGGAGGTTGTATAGAGAACAAAATTTGGAATATATGGTGAGAAGTGCTGAGAGGCCGAATAATCACCCCATCTATTTGTTGGAAACTGAGATGGGATCAACCATTCTCTTTATAGAGGGAGGCAAAGACAATTTTAGTTAACATAACTCTTCCTTTGTGCCCACTCAAGAAGAATTGGAGGGACTATGGAATGTGAGATTTGATGGGGAAGCATGTAAAGAAAGGGCAAGGGTTGTAGTTTGGGTGAAACCCCCAGAGGGAAGAGCCTTAAATTATTCTTACAAATTGCACAAATAATGAGGTTTAATATGAGGCTATGATGTTAGCAATTTAGATCCTAAAATATTTACAAGTCAAGAGGGTGGTGATACATGGGGACTCAGAGTTGGTGATTAAACAAATGCAGGGTGAATATCAGGCCATACATCCCAGGATGAGAAGCTACATAAATGTTGCCCTCGATTTGATAGAATGTTTTGAGGAATGCAAGTTTAATTTGATTCCCAGATTGGGGAATGATGTAGATGATTCTTTGGCCACTTCTGTGGCTGTTTTCAAAACCCCCATATATCCCAATAGAAAATATGATATCGAAGTTAGGAATAGACCCTCTGTCCCAGATTATGTTGAGAATTGCCAGGTCTTTAAGGATGACAAACAAATTTAGAACTTCCTTAATATTACTAGGGATTTTGATGGTTTGATCATTGATAAAGATAATATTCTCCTAGAAGGGTCCACTCTCACCCAGGAGGGGCTAAAAAATCAGGCTAATGTTCTCAAAGAGATGCCACAAGACAATATCGATGTCCCTGTTGAGGGTGTTGTTGACAATGAAACCAAAAAGGTTGCTGGGCCAGAATCATAGGGAATTGATGGACATCAGGAATATATGAACAATCTCTATGGAAAAGAAATCCTGCAACTCAAAGGTAATTATATCCCCGGGGGTTTAGTTCCTTTAGAAAATCTCTTTGAACCAAATGATGTCGCTAAGGAGCATCAACTTGTACCAGATTGTGAGGATGTGGAAGACATTAATATTGGGACAGAAGATCATCAAAAAATCATCAATATCTCTAGAACACTCTCACATGAAGCTAAGCATAAATACATTTCCCTGATGAAGGAATACTCATGTGTTTTTTCTTGGAGCTATAGTAATCTTAAGTCTTATGACACAAGTATAATCCAACACACTATACTAACCAAAAAGGATGAGATGCATTTCAAACAAAAGCTAAGGAGAATGAACCCTAAATTGCTACCCCTAGTGGAAAAGGAAATAAAGAAGGTCTTCAAGGAAAAAATCATTGTGGGTCTTAGATTCTCAAGGTGGGTGGCCAACTTGGTACCGATGAGGAAGAAGAATGGAGAGATAAGGATATGCAATGACTTCAGGAATCTAAACAGAGTTTATTTAAAAGAACATTATCTTGTTCCTAAAATGGATCACATTCTATAGAAGGTAGTTGTATCTTAAAGGATCTCCACATTAGATGACTTCTCAGGATACAATCAGATCATGGTACATCTAGAATACCAAGAAAAGACACCTTTCACCACACCCTGGGGCACTTTCATGTATGCAAAAATGTTGTTCAGACTCATGAATGCAGGTGAAACCTTTCAATCAGCCATGGACATAGAATTTTTTGACGAGAAGGACAAGAATTTGGTCATCTATTTAGATGACATCACTATATTTTCAAAATCCGACGAGGAACACATTGCACACCTGCTGAAAATGTTCAAAAAGTGCAGGAAATTCGACATCTCTTTGAATCCAAAGAAGTCACACTTTGCTATGAAGGAAGGGAAGCTTCTTGGACACATAATTTCTTAGGAATGCATCAAAATAGACCCAAAGAAAGTTGAGGCCATACATAAAATTGAACTCCCTCAGAACAAGGTTCAGGTTCAATCTTTTCTGGGAAAGGTGAATTTTCTGAGAAGCTTTGTTACTTCTTTTGTTGAGACCGTAAGGTATATAACTAATATGTTGGGGAAGGACAAGGAGATCAAGTGGACACCTGAAGCAAAGAAGTCCTTTAAGGACATAAAGAAGGCTATTTCAAAGGCCCCTCTACTGGTAAGTCCTGAATTCTCCAAATATTTCATCATATTCTCATTCGCTTCAGAGCACACAGTGGTATGGTTATTGTTACAAAAGAATCATGAAGGAAATGAGTAGCATATTGCATTATAAAACAAAACATTGAGAGATTCTCCACTAAAATACAACATCCTGGATAAGCAGGTTTATGCTCTATTGCAGGCATTAAAATAATTTTGAGTGTACATCCTGCATTCTCATAAAAAATTTCTCATGTCCCCACCAGTGCAATAAAGGATATTCTCACTTAACCAGACCCGAAGGGTAGAAGGGGAAAATGGATAGCAATCCTACTTGAATATGACTTGGAGATTAAGCCCATGAAGCTGATTAAAGGCTAGGGACTATCCAAACTAATGCAAAGTATAAATGTGATTCTCTTAGCTTGCACATGATTGTTGAAATATCAACAGAAGGGAAAAACCCTAAGGAACAACTAGAGCCACAAGTGGTTAAAATTTTCCTGTCATCCCCCTGGTATACTGGCATCATATTTGTATTGTGACACCTACAAGCTCCACATAATATGGACAGAACAAGGGCCAGGTTCCTCAAACAAAAAGAAACAAGATTTTTCATCTTAAATGGGAAGTTGTATTGGAAAGAGCCAGGAGGAGTCCTGTTGAACTGTGTAAATGAACAAGAGGCAAAGAAGATCATTGAATAATTTCATGCAAGGGAATGTGGAGGTCATCATTATTGGAAGACCATTGTGAATAAGATCAAGAGGGTAGGATTTTATTGGCCTACTGTCTCTGCTGACACCCACAAGGAGGTAGCTTCTAGCCATAAGTGTCAGATCTTTGAAGGAAGAAGGAATCTTTTTCAATTTCCTCTGAAGCCCATACATGTTGAAGCCCCTTTCCAACAATGGGGGATGAATTTCATTGGAGAAACAAACCCATATTCATCAGGGAAGTATAGGTGGATTCTCACTGCCACTAATTATTTCACTAAATAGATTGAAGCCATCCCAACTAGGCAGGACACTGAGACAATAATTATGCAATTTCTAGAGGAGTACATCTTGTCAAGGTTTGGGCTTCCCAGGAATTTGATCATTGATAATGATGTTGCATTCAAATCAAAGAATATGTTTGAATTATGTTTCAAATATCACATACAGTTCTGGCATTCCACATCCTATTATCTACAGGGAACTGGGTTGGCAGAATCTTCAAATAAGAGCCCGATGAGGATCATCAAAAAGCTGCTGCAAGACAACAAGAAGGCTTGGCACACAAAATTGACTCATGCTTTGTGGGTTGATAGAACCAATGTAAAGAAATCCATTGGAAATTCCTCATTCCAGCTAGTTTATGGTTCTGAGGTATTATTTCCCATCTCCCCTAGTTTTCCAGTGATGATATTGTTACAGGAAGAAGAAACCAAAACCCATCCAAATCAGAGGAGGATGTATCAATTGATTGAACTGTAGCAGCAAAGAGATAAATTGTTTGATAGAGCTCAAAAATTTTAGGATAAAATGAAAGAGACCTTTGACAAGAGGACAAATCCTAATGATTTTTAGATGGAGGATGTAGTTTTCCTATGGGATGCACCCCATGAAGAGAAGGAAAGAAATTTTGATCCCTTGTGGAAGGGCCCTTATAAAATTTCAAATTTTAGAGGGAAGAATTCCTACATACTGGAAGAAATGGAGGGTGACCTGGTATCTAGAGCTCTTGTAAATGGAAGGATCCTCAAGCACTACTTTCTTTAAAGTAAGTTTAGTTTCCCATGTCATTGTATATACCATTTAATTTTAACATTGCACAATGTGGGTAGCTCTTTGACATACTTAAATACCAAGGTGAAGGCAGTAAGGTCTCAAGGTGGAGTTGTCATTTGGTTTTATTTTTGTGAAAAAATTTAAGTTACACACACTAGAACAATTTTGAGGCGATGAGCATTCGAGATGAAGTAAATTGGTGCATTTTTCAAGCACAGTAGGGCCCAATGGATCAGGAACTTGGTCTACGGGGTTCTTTGCTACCTCACATAGAGGATAGAATCCCCAATTTGGAGTCGTCATTAGCGTCCATGCTAAATTTGGTGATTTTTACATATGCACCTACACTAATCCTTGAAAAATTTTAGGCCAGTAAAATGAAGAATAAGAAGATCCACTCAAGGTTATACGGTGCCAGGAATGGAGGTCCTGGATGCACAGTGGCAAAAATCAAAGGTCGCGATCTAAAAGAATTTTCACATTGCCTAAAGGAGGTTAACTTGCAGGTAGAATCAACCATCGAATGGAGTGAGGTAGATAGATCAACAGTGTACATGCAAATCGTTGAGACAAATTGAACACTAAAAGTAATAGAGGGTTTGCGTGATGGGGAATGTGCATAAATGATGTGTCCACTCCTCATTGGATATCGCACTCGAATATTGGAGGTAAAAAAGTGATGTTTATGGAGTGCGATGGTTTAAAGGGCCCACATATTTCAATGATCGGGGTTTGGGAGGAGAAATATCAATGGTGGAAATATATTTCACTAAACAGAAATGCACGGATAAATGAACTTTCCAGATTTGCAAATACGGTAGGCCCAGCGAGGATGAATGATGGAGATCTGAGCCGCTAAAGATCAGAAAGCCTAGAAGTATCCTGCAAGTAAAAAGGCAAAAAGTGAAAAAGACAGAAATTTGGTCATGAAAAGTTGGAAGTTTGCATTTTGCGATCCATAGGAACGACGATCCAAAAATATTCCGAAAAATATCGGATGGTCCAGAAGGATCCCACAAGTAAAAAGGAGGAAAGCGGAAAAGACAGAAATTTGGTCGTGAAAGGCTGGAATTCTAAATTCGACGATCCACAATATCAATGGTCCAGAAAGCTTCCACAAAATATCGGATGGTCCAGAAGGATCCCACAAGTAAAAAGGTGGAAAGCAAAAAAGACAAAAATTTGGTCGTGAAAAGTTGGAAGTCCGCATTCCGCAATCCGCAACCCACAAGATCAATGGTTTGGAAATCTCCCGCATAAGATTTGCGGTCCAGAAAAAGATGGAAGCAGAAAGATCAAAATTTTGCTTCGAGAAAGCTGGAAGTCCACATTCTGCGATCCACAGCCTACAAATTTGATCTCAGATCAATGGTGCAGGAAGAATCTTGCGAAGATCGACGGTCAAAAACAATTTCACAAAGTTAAAGATGCAAGGTTGAATAAAATGATTGCAGGTCATTGAGAAACACTCTAAAAATTCATTTTCATTAAGCGATCCTGAATCCCGAATGTCAATTTTTCCATTTTGATCTACCATGCGCATTCCAACGTGTTTTCCTGATTTGTTTATGATCATGGCGAATCTGCCAACTCAAAATTTGTTGGGATTTAGTGTGTGCAGGTTTGATTCCCATATCATAACTGAATTTGGCTATGTTTTGAGGTTGGTCTCGATAGCATATTACTCTATAAATATATCCTTAATAGAGGAACAAAGGGTTTGACATTTATTTTGAAAGCCTGTGTTCTTGGTTTTGTATCTCTGCAACTCTTTCTTGGAAGTGTTAATGAAAAGTATTCCATGAGTGTCTGGGATTCATTATAGTGTTCAATGTTCATCCTATATGCTTCATTTCCATGTATGTGTAGTTTATTCTAATGCATTTCTAGTTGTATGCAAGGAATTCGTTCTCTGTTAAGCGCTCCTTGCATTAGATAACGTGTTTGTTATGTGTTATGGTAAATGTCTCAGAATTCATCCTCTGTTATATGCTCCATTTCAATTATCATCCTTTACTATTGCTTCTACTAAAGGTGTTTTAGAAGATTCATCCATAGATAGGTGCCTCCTGTTTCATTGGGCTTCTTTTCATTTCCCCCTTCCATCTCTTAAAATATATTTAGTTCAATATTAACACTTATTTTGCCTTAGATTATGAAGGTTGTCACTAGTCATTATGTTGTAAGCCCCTGAATGTTTCAATATTTGACTCCATTTCCCAATGGTATTTAATATTTGTCTGTCTTACACTCTTTAAAATCCAAAAAAACCCTTCCCCTTCAGAAATATAGCCTTTTGAATGCTTTCTTAAAGCTATATGTGTATGTGAATAATCTTGTGACATAGAGAGATCCCTCTCTGACTGTATAGGCTAGAATACAGTCTAAAGATTGGTTTGAAATGGTTACCCCAGTGATTTCCTACCACAACCATAGGAAATTTATTGGGTGATAACATCATGCATACCTGATGATCAAGCAGAGCATAACTACTTAGTGAATATGTATTATGAGGTGTATAATGATGTACATGAACAGTGTATGGAAGTGAAATGACTTATCAGTATATAGAGATGACTTGGCAGTGATAAAAGAGCAGAGGTTATCAGCAGCAAGTTCAGTGATTGGTTTCGACAGGTCCACAAGTTCAGTCTTCTTCTTTATGGTGGAAAGGTGGTGCTAGGGCTCACAATATTGTTAGTTAGCTGTTATATCAGCTTGTGAGGTGTATCTGGTGAAGCCTAAGGGGTTGTAGCCCCTTCCAGTAGTAGTTGGAAAAATTGTATTAAATTTGTTACTCCAGTTGTCGCTGGGTCAAATTTATTATTTAAAACTGCTTCTGTGGTTTTACCTCCAGGACGTGGGTTTCCATGTTAGAATATTGTGTACTGTGCATTTTGTTATTTTCACGTACATTGATGATTTTCTATGATTGGTGATTAACAACTTTCTCTTAATTAAATTTTTTAATAATTATGCAAATATTGCTTCACCCCCCTCTCAGCATTTCAACAAGATCAATTTTTTCCCCAAATTGAAATTATAGATCGAATCTTAAATATTTAACAAAATTTTCCAAGCTATATAATATTTCGTGGTCATAAAACCAACCCTTGGAATCCACAGATTAAAAATAAAAATTGAAAAGTCATTTCTCCATTCAAACAACTATTTTAAAATCACACGTTTCAAGTGTGAGAGGTTATGAAGCCCACAATGTAAACTAATACGTCTAAGTATAGAACTAAAGTGGTTTATGGCTTAAAAACAAAAATTATCTTCTTAATGGTTGTAAATCCCTATCTTTCAATCGACTGCAATTAAAAGAAACTAGGAACCAAATTAACTTCAAACCCAAATCAAGAGTCTACCTTATGACTAATGGATGTTTCGATTGTATAGTCCACAAGCCACGGTGGGTGTTCACATGCAAAAGACCTAGTGGAGTTAGTATAAACCTTAATGACTATAAACTATATATGTATTCTTCCTATTAAACAGATTTTGGGTAAATCCCTCACCTCTGGACAGAGAAGAGGGAGGCTTGAGAGGACGTGACCATGCCATCACTCTCACTAAGCCCATGATTTTACAAACCTGCAATAACTGTTAATAATGGTTAAAACCAAAATTTTAAACTACAACATGTTTTGAAAGATAAAGAGAACACATTGGTGAATATTACCTGCATTCTGAGTTTGGGCCATGAGGGTGAAGCAAGCTTACCCAAATATTTCACATATACCCTTCCTTCACCTATCAACTAAATGACAGAGTTAAAGTTAAACCCCAAATAATAATAAAGAATGAATTTCATAATTTGTTCAACCAGAGAAGAGTTTGCCTTGATAAGACACTTAGAGGGCCAAGGGTTGGTTCCTCCTAGCTCTCCCTTCTTCCTCTGCCTGCGCATCAAGGAAATAATGGTGTTAATTCTAGGTTCATGTTTAGAAAAACATTTAAAAAACAAAATTGCAAGTATAGATGGAAACATTTTTTTTCCTTACCTATTTTAAAATCTTCCAGGTTGCAAAGCCTCTACTAAAACTCAAAACAAGGCGATTGAATTCCATCCTTAACCTCACAACAAACCAATAAAGTTGGCTGTTGTAATGGCGGCCACATTCTGCCATCAATCCACTGATAAAAACTTCCAAACAAACTCAAGTTACAAACATATAACTAAACTTTCCATAATAGACCGTGAAGGGAAAGATGAAGAGCGAGACTGGTGCAACGCATCCATGGAGCGGCTAAGCTTCATTCACATAAAAATGAAACAAACCAAATGAATGCAACAAACACCATCACGATAGCATAAATCCACATTAAACAGTACCAAAACCCTTCAACCAGATCACAACAAGTGGAGGGTCGAGATCTATCTCTAGCCACAATGCATGTGATTAAGCCATGTCATTAAATGTGTTTGGTTGCGCTGTCAAGTCACAGTCAGGGATATGCCATTTAAATTTTAATACAAGCCATTAAAGCCTTCTTCGTTGTCATCCACTTGTATCCCCTCCATCATACACTTATAACTACATATCAAACCTTATGTTATAAACTATCACCCCTTGTTGTGTAAATCCCGTGGGCTAGGGACTCAAAACTATAGTCTAAATTTTATACTTGTTACAAAGTCTGCAACATCTTTTAACAAAATACCATCAATCCTTTAAACATATATGTGACCAACCTTGCCAACGAGAACCCATAAGAGGGGTAGGTTTAACACAAGTTTAAACTAATAATGGTAGTTAGGACTAAGCCTTAAGTTTAGGCTTATGTCCTAAGTAACCAAAATTTTACAATAATAAACTCAAAAGACTTAAACAACACC
The DNA here is from genome assembly GCA_001517045.1 of Pseudotsuga menziesii. NCBI lineage: Eukaryota > Viridiplantae > Streptophyta > Pinopsida > Pinales > Pinaceae > Pseudotsuga > Pseudotsuga menziesii. Next base: position 733,375 of record LPNX010536749.1, read on the forward strand.
TTGACAAGGCTGCGACCTAGTCGTCGCTACAAATGGAGACCATGCCAAACTAAAGACTCAACCTATCATTCAAACATTAACATGTCAAGTTAAACTTATCCATGTATGTGAATAAAAATATGTAACGATGAATATAAATATGATATGACCAATAGATACATGTTACGACAAGGATGAATATTAAATCGTAAACACATTATTTTTATATATGGAAATTATGGGTTTGTGACCGGAAGTGAGCCTCTTCTTTAACTTATGACAAATTATATGCATCACCCATAATTTATGGGTGATAGTGACATATTGTTTGCTTAAATATATTGTTTTCCCGTAACAAAAAAAATCCATGCACTATGATATTGACAAATTATCAAGGGTGGCTAAGTGAGTGTCAACCTTCCTTGGGAAGCTTCATAAAGTAAAACTCCATTTAAAATATCAGTCCTAAGAAATTATAAAGCCCACCATAATTATGTCTCTACACAAAATTTCACATTATAAATATTTAAGAAATAAAATTTGTATTATTTTTATTATAACTATTATTTTAACTTGAAATGTTGTAAAAATTGTGTTAAATTAACATAATTGTAAAAATAAAACGTTAGCATTTCACAAACTTGTTATAATAGTGTTGAATCCATTTTTTATATTAAAATTAACATTTTTATTAATAAAAATATGTAATTTGGACCCAACAAAAAAATTTAAATTTCTAAATGTTTACTCTTCTTAAGAGCATCATCTTTGAGATTAAATACACGTATATAAAAAGATATTTATAATTTTTATTTGGATAAACAAACTAATTTGTCATATAAATATATAAGAGAGGAAGATGCTACAATAAATAAAAAAATTTGGAAATAACCATAAAATGTACACTAAGTAGGTACTTAAATATGTTGAAATTATAATGTAGAAATGATATTTATGAAAGGTTTTGTTGAATAATTGGAAAAGTTATGGTGAATATTAGTAACTTTAATAAAAATTATGGTGAATAAAAATTGGAAAGGGTTCATGAATGTCTATCATAACGTTAAATATACATTTGGAATTAGCTTTTCAAAAATATTTTGTAAAAATACAATAAGATCCATGCTAATATTTAAATTTTTAGCCAAAAAAGTATTAATGTTGGTAATTATGGGTTGTTATTGTACTAAATAAAATGTAGGTTATATTATTTGTAATTAGCTATGATAGTATAAAAACTATATTAAAAAATCTCATTACATGGTGGTTATGATAGCTTTTACTTGCTTTGAGGAAAAACTATATTTATATGGAATTTGTAGATGCCTTGGAAAGGTTGGACAATGATGGGTCTATGAGCATGAGTTATGTACACGAACTCTTATGCAAATATACTATCTCAATTCCTAACACCCACCCATTATGCTTGCAACATAGCCGACATATTATCTCCATTTAGGGTTAAAAGGCTATTACATAGGAGTTATGATTATCTTTGACTTTCTGTAGGGGAGAAATATAGTGACATGGAAATCGTAGACATCTCAAAGAGGTTTTCCAAGGGTGTGACTAAGATCATGGGTCATGTACACAACTCCTATGTAGATCCACTAGATCTTAGTAATTGATGCCAATAGAACCATTTGGTTTCTTTGTATATTTAGTGTGTTTGTCCAAGGATATAAACACCCCACTAAAACAAACAAGAAACAAGGCTTAGCTCAATTGATTGAAACATCTTCCCAAAGGAATTTTATTAAGAGGTAGGACATAGGTCATAGTTTCAACTTCCATTGGCCCCTCAATGTTACTACTCCCTATTGTTGTGGGTTGTTGTGGGATTGTTGAGCCACCCTCCATCTAGATATTTTACAGAATATGGGGGGACCCCATGAGGTTTTCCTTGGAATAGAAGTATATCCTCAAACTAATGGACCAACTATGATTGAATATCTCATTCTTAGAGAATAGACACATCTGATGAGGTAAGAAGGATGCGGTTAAACTAGCAGGGCAGTGGAAACCAAAGATCTTGCTATCAGTACTTTATAGTGTCCTTACACTTGTATTGGGCATAGATATTTTTCATTTCAATTGGTAATTCCAAGAAACAATGAATTAATTGGGATGCTTATTGAATATATTGAAGACTTCATATCATGCTTGTTGGTTAATTTAGCAACAATCCATAGAAGCACATATTGGGATGTACTTGTTTTGGTCATTGTAACTACCTATGATAGGAAGATAATAGGTATGGTTTTTATTGCAATTTCCATCAAAGTGTCTTTTTATGCTGCAATGTTGCATGGAACCCAATAAACACCAAAGGATCAGTGTAGTTGGTTATGACCAACATTGGAGAGGATAATAAGGTAAAACCCAAATTTCATAAAAAAAATATTTGGCATTAGTGAATGGACTTGAATAAACCATTAACACACACACACACACACACACACACACATATATATATATATAGCTTGATCTGACTTTTACTTAACAAAGGAATTGTACTTGATCATGATGGTTCACAAGGCCATTAAAAACAACCTCCTCTTCTAGAACTGCAATTGTTCATGACAAGTCTAAATAGTGGTTTCTTTTGAGTTGTATTATAAGTCATTAATAAAGATGCATGAGGATCTCTACAACATTATGTTCTTAACTATAAGAGGATTTTCATGGTCATACTACCCTTCCATAACAACTAACACATCAAGAACATCTTATCATCTACAAGTCAAGGGTCTAGGATTATTTTAGGAGTATATAAGGAAGTGGACTTATGCTTACCAATGGATAAGGATTGATTGTCTAACATCTAATGTATTAAGATGCAATAATTATATTTTCCATATTTCAACTCAATGACATATCTCAATATTAACAACCGATGCTTGCTGCAAGTTATTCCTTCCTTTACACATATATTGATGGACATGTGAATATTCTTTTACATAAGGTATTGTATTGTGATGAGATAGGATAATGAGTCCTTTTAATTTACTAATAATTTATGGATATGAATTTCACTGTAACAATTTATTTTAAGAAAAACAACATTAATTGGAAAACACCTTTGACATAATTATTTCATTAATAAATTCCTATATAGGGTGTGACATATCTCAATAATAACAACCAATGCTTGCTACAAGTTATTCCTTCCTTTACACATATATCAATGGACATGTGAATATTCCTTTACACAAGGAATTGTGTTGTGATGAGATAGGATAGTGCTTCCTTTTATATTACTAATAATTTATTCATATGAGTTGATTGTAACAATTTATTTTAAGAAAGACAACACTATACAAAACGCCTTCAACATAATCATTTCATGAATAAATTCCTATATAGGGTGTAAGGGAAGTGTATTAAGGTAAGGTAAGATGTGTGTTCCTCCAAGACACCATTGGCAAGGTAGAGGCATTTTGATGGAGTGTGTGCTGAAGGAGGGAAGGATGAGGGAGGTTACTTTAGCTTGCTCCTTAAATCCATCAAATAGTCTACCATTCCTTCTACTACCTGTAGTAATGATGGTTTTGCATGGACAAGGGAATTATAACTCTAAGAAGTTTGTTTCAAACATGAAAATGGAGAGATCACATGTAAAGGTTTCCCAAGAAAGATACTCCTTTTAGTTCCAGCAAAGAGATCACATGTAAAGTTTTTGCATGGTTGTTCCTTTTACTACTCATTTCTCGTATTGTTCTCGTTTCTCGTTTCGTTTCTCGTTTCCCGTTTTTGGAGTCAGGTTCTCGTTTCTACAGCGTTTTTTATAAGAAACGTAGACTCCCGTCACGTTTCTGGTAACATAGGGTCTCGTGCCTCAGCAATTGGGCGTAGGTGGAAGGCTCCACCAAGTGGATATTTCTCACAACAAACTCAGTGGTTCCATCCCTGCTAAACTCTGCAAAGGTGGAAGGCTCAAGTCATTGGTTATAGAAAATAATTTATTCTTGGGATCTATACCTGACTCTCTGGGCATGTGCAATTCCCTGGATAAAGTCCTCATGGGGCAGAATTATTTGAGTGTTTCAATTCATGGAGGGTTGATATACTTTCCTAGGTTGACTGTGATCGAATTGCATAACAATTATCTCAGCAGCAGCATACAGGCTAAAAGCAATAATGTATTCTCCATGCTATTGCGGATGAAATTTTCTAATAATAGACTGAGTGGCCCTTTTCCTTCATCCATAGGTCGATTATCTACTTTGCGGACACTTGATCAATGAAAATGAATTAATAGGTAAAGTTCAGCCAGAGATTGAGAAATATTTCTAGGGTCGATTTCAATAAAAACAGGTTTTCTGCTCTGATTCCTAGGGAAATTGTTGGCAGTGGTTTCTTACTCCATGGTCAAGATTAATTGCCAGCTGAAACGTCGAAGAGGCAACACTATTCAAAATACCTAACCACTGGAATCTTGAACAGAATCACAGTCCAGATTTGTGGCGGATGCAATAGTGAAGAGTTGCAGCACCTGCCACACCGTTTTGATTTTGTCATGCTGTCAAGTTTTCAAAGATACAACAAACCACATCGCTTTCTAAAAAAGTAATTGCAGCTAGTGTCAAAGCTCATGAAATAATTATGGATAGATCATTACATTATTTTTTAAAAGCCAATTTTTGAAGAGTTGTTCATAGTTCCTGTTGCAGCTCATGAAATGACAAAGAATTAATTAAATTATGTCATATATTAAAATTATAAATCGTGAAAAGCCTTTTGATTAAGCCAACAAAGTATACATACGTTATGAAGAGGCATCACATTTTTTCACTCTGTCACACTATAATAGATTGTAACAGAGCATTTGAAGATAATTCCATTTTTGTATAGCGAAAGGTCAATTAGAAGATAATGACCAACTTAGCTAAATATCCTATAAATACCTAGCTTGTGATCATGTTTAAGATACGAAAAAGTATGTTGAAGATGCATAGCAGAGAGTAATAGAAACATAGTTGAAACTCTGAACTTTACTTTCTTATTTTTTGTGTTTACTCTGTTTTTTTAGTTAGATAAGTCAGTTTTTATTTTTGATGTTGGTCTGCAGTAGTAGTTGAATGAATCGGAGTTTATTTGCAGTGAATGTTGATTATTAATTCAGTAGAATATTTAGGTTTAGTTTATGGACGCAGGGGTCATCTGAAACTTGTTAAAAGGTCACTTTTAATAGAGTTGTGAGTGAGTTGTCACGTGACTGTCAGTAGTCACAGCTAGTTGAAATAATCGTTTTAATTGATGTGAGTTGTAACAGCTAGGTGCAACATCATCTGAAGGACATTGTAAGTTGTAGCAGCCAAATTGCAACAATCCCGTAGGTGTTGGGTTGATTTTGTGAGCTCTGTTAGTGAGTTACAGGAAATCTGTACATTGCTCATGAGAGTTGTACATTGCCCATATGTGTTATTTTAAGTTGTGCGTAAAGTTTTTAGTGCTGCTAAGGAACAAGCGGCACTCCCCTGCCTTCCCCTGAATTGGTATCAAAGCTGAGTGTTCATAATTTATGTTCGTTGGTTATATGCTCACTTCATGAATGAGCCATATGATTGTATGCTCAGTTGTTTGTGTTTTGTTTGGAGATCTTGCTATTGAGTTTTACTCCAGCACCCTCTTCCTGCTAAGTAGAAAGAGCATAAGTAAGTTCATTTTGCATGTTCAGCTCAGTGTTGGTAAGAGTTCCCATGCTCCCTCAAATAAAGTTTGAGTCATCATTTAGCAGCTGAAGGCTAAAACAAGTGTCTCTTGTATGTTGGTTAAAATGTTCAAGCTTGATTGTGGCTTGTGTAAAGAGAAAAAACTGTTGGATTCTATGGATGAAGTTGACTCCATGTAGAGTTTGATAAATTGAAAGGAATATATTCTTCCTGATTGAGAGCTTCCATATAGTTTAATGGTTGAGCATTTTGAATTCCAATGTTTTGGAGTTTGCTTGGTTTGAATTGAAGGTATTATGTGTGAAAGAGGATCGGGAGGACATATCCAAAAGAAATATAAATTATGTGAAAGTATTTATTTGAAGACAGAGACATGGGGAAAAGAAGAAGGCTTAAAGAGATGAAGGAAAATATTGCTAATGCAAAAGAAGTTGATTTTTCCAAAGAAGAGATATTAGGAGAAGCCACCGAGGAACTTGTTGAAGCAGATGCATTTCAAAAAAACATAGAGGGTGCATGGAGCAACATCTATTATCCACTGCATATTTCTCAAGTATATCTATGATTGTTGGTCAGTTAATATGAAAAATTCCTTGCATGCTAGAGGTTTATGGAATTTTGTTGAGGATGGAGTTAAGAAACTCCAAGATGAGGCAAATGATGCATTTGCCTTATACTACATTCAGCAAGCTCTGGACAATAATATCTTTTATGTAATTGCTGAAGCAAACACAGCTAGGGAGTTATATGGCTGAGTCACTTCCTGTTAACATTTCAGTAGACAATTTTTCAAAAGCAGCAGAAGATAGTCAAATTATTTGTAAGTCTTGCAATTGTGTTGATATATCAAAAGATGAAAAGGATATCGAAACTAAAAATGAAAATGAGGTTGTTGTATGTTGTATAAGAGCAATAGAATTTGAAGAAGTTGAAATTTCTATTGATAAAGGTGTTGATGTAGTTTGGCAAATAAAGATGTCGCTGAAGTAAATTATGAAAATAATGGAATGGTTAATGTGCAGAATGTTGGTGAAGATGATAAATTTCTCAAGTGTGAATACAACAAAGAAGTATTTGTGCAAGAAGAGTCCTTGAAGGACATGTCCATGAAGATATTTAAATCATGTATTGAATCTGATGATTGTGGACATATAGGTACAATGAATATAGAAGGAAACACTAAAGATGTTGTAGAAGTCAAAGACAAAGATGGGCTTGAAATAAACTACAGTAGTTATGTTGCAGAAAATGAAGAGTGATTCACTCATCGATTTAGTGTTCATAAGGAAGATGATAAAGCTTTGTGTGAAAAATACACTCATGAAAATGGTGTATCTGATGATAGCAAAAGTGCTGATGATATTTTTGAAGAAGAATTTGCAGAGATATTGAATGGTGCAGATAATGATAGAAAAAAGTACAAGATTCTTTACAATGATTTGTTTGTTAGTGATTGTGCAGGTACAAAGAAATAAAATGATGATGTCTTGGGTTGTAAGTCAAATATTGAAGGTGAAGTAACCACCAGTGTAGCAGTCTGTTCTTTGAATATTCCAAAGATGTATCTTGTTGATGACAACGATGAAGAAGGTGCAAATGAAGCAGCCAGTATTTGTGAAATTTTCCATGGAGAATTAATGGTCAATGATGATCATGATGATACGGTCAAGACTTCCATATCAATAGTATGTGGAGTAACATCAAAAGCTAAGAAAGATAAAGTGCACTGTGTTGAAGTGCTTGAACCTATTTATGATTTTTTTGAAAATATTGATGATTTTAATTTTGTTGAAGAATTTGATAAGATTGTTGAAGACAGCATAGAAGTTGCAGCAAATGAAATAGATAAATTACAAGAAAAAGAAATTTATAATGATAACACTCAAAATGTTGTATGTTCTGTTGTAGATAGAGCAACTGAAATAAGGAATGATGTTCTTGATGAACAATTGACATTTTTGGAAGAATGGCTTGAAAGGACAAGATATGATGATAGAGATGATAATATTGTTCTAGAAGCAGAAATGAAAAAAGTTGATTACCTTGTTGTAACAACAGAGATATATTTGAATCAAGAGATAGTGAAAACTCTTGGAGAAAAACAAAATGAAAAGAACCAGTATGGTTCACAATATGATAACTTATATAATGTGGACAAAATGTTTGAATGGGCAAGTGAAAATCCAATCGAAGATGAAGAAGAATCCATTGAAGATGATATTGGAAATTATGAGTTTGATTCGATAAAAGAAAATTGCACCAAACATGAATTCACTGAAGAATCAGTTGAAAAGATCTGCATGTCATGGAGTCGTGAAGAAATGGGGCATTATTATCAATTAATGTGTCTACAAAATGACATTGAACTAATTACTCTCAGTAAATTTAGAGATAGCTTGTGGGATCTTTGTATGACATTACAGTATCAGAAGAAAATATTTGGATTGAAGTCCTTGGTGTTTGTGCCAGAAATTGTTTCCAAGGCTAGAGAAACAAGCCAACACAATCTCAAACAAAAATTCAATAAAAACTAGGGTTTAGAGTTTTTTGGGTATGATTTAATGGTTGTAAGATTTAGAAACTATCAGGGAATACATTCAGAAGTCAAATAAAAACTAAATCATAAACAAAAAATGATAAAGATGCATGATATATCCAACAAGATCCAACAGAAACACTATGCTGAGGTTCATTCATAAAAGACAAGCATTACCAGCAAATACACATTAACCAACAATGAATATATCTATTAAGAAACTAAACAAGTTCAATAATGAAGCCAACACAGATAAATTGAAGGGGAAAAGTCATATATATCTCATAATTTCATCAGCAAATGCTTATAAGAGTCACAATACTTATCTCTGAAAAAGTCTGAAGATACAAACAGTCTGCAGACCTCCTGAAGCTCCCAAAAATCGGAACCCTCTCAATGAATTTCCTATCTCTCTAAATAGTGTTTCTTTACAAAATCAGTTGGGTCTAAAACCCTAACTACCTCTATCAACTCGTTGAGGTAAAGTAAAAAGTACAAACCTACAAAATTACAAAATATGCTAAAAATAGTAAATCACTAACATATGTGTTTATCAAAAGATAACAACTAACTAAAAGAACAAATGACTCATAGCTTCTTCGCTGCCTCAGGTAGGAGAGCAATACCATCTAGTGCTTGATCTTTCCTCTTAGCTTTCTTCTGCTCCTACTCCATGTCATTTATCTTCTTGATGAGCTCCTTGTTTCTCTGCTGCAGGTCCTGGACTGTCTTTTCCAACTCTGTACAATGCATGTCAGTAGCCCTTTTTCTCTTTAGTGCTTCCTTTGCTACTGCTGTCAACTCCTGGAAATGGTCATTTACATCCTGAAGGTCTTCTCTCAATCTCCTGTTAGCCATCATTAATCCATCATTTACCTCTTGCATGTAACTCATTTGATGTTTGTACTGCCTGACAGTGTTCTGCAAGTTCTCTTTGTCTGTGTCAATGACCTTTTCTGTCATAGCTTCTTGTTCATCTGTGAGTCTCCAAGGTTTGTCAAGCCTCTTGAATATATCTGCATCATTAATTAACAGGTCTATAGGAGTGTTTACAATGCTAGGATTTTCCTCACCTGTTACTTCAATTGAAGGAGCTTCTTTTTTCAATTGTGGATGTTTTAAAAGGTCACTTCTTATTTCAAAAAACATTTCAGACAATTTAAATGCAGGCTTGCTTGAATCTTCTAATGATATTGATGAAGTCTTGACTTCTGCAGGATGCACAATAGAAGCTTTTGCAGCTGCTGGCTTCTTCACTTTTCTACTAACTTTGTCTAGTTCTGGTTTATCATCCATGGAAACCTCATCTAGGACAGTAACTTCATTTGTATTTAACCTGGGATTGAGCAATTTATTCATGTTCAGTCTCAGCTTGTTCTTTGACCTAGTTTTAGGTCTCCAATATGATGATGTTTCTCCCAGCATTTTCAGCTCCTTTCCTTGATGCTGAATAGCAGCCAACTCCACTACTTCAAGTTTATTCCTCTTTCTGTTAGGTTTTGTTTATTTGTTGCCTGAAGTAGGAATTTATCTGTAGGCTTCATTTTCAACTGTAGTTTTTTCCACTTGCTCCTCTTCTAGCAGGTTACCTTCATCATCAGACAATATAGTAATGGGGATTCTCTATTTGACCTGCAATTCTTCCTCATGTACAGCCACCTTTTTTGTATCAGCAATTTTTACTTCATGAGAATCCTCTGCAGGTGCCAAGGACTACTTAGGTTTCTCTTTTTCATCTACAAACAGTGAGTACTTGCCTTTCAGACTGGCTGAAAACAGTTTGGGTTTACTATCCTCCTCCACATGCTCTGATGCCTCCTCAACTTTGACCTCTTCCTCATTTTCAAGTTTAGGATTTTGACCTAATTTTCTTATCAAAACGTTACCCTTGTCTGATTTCTCTTAGGTTTCTGATCTTCTTCTTTGGTTTGAAATCTAGACCAAAAGATGAAAAAGTTCCAGGTCTTCTCTTCATGCTACAAAGCAGTGCTAATAATTAACTTAATTAGCCCATGGTGAAAGATGGACTGAGAAGAATGGTCTATCTGCCCTTTCACCCTATTGGACATCTTCTGCAAGCTCTTCAAAAAGAAGAATGGCAGGTTCATCTTTGACACCCCCACCATGTGCTGAAGGAATCTGAAGTGGTATTTGTATACATAAGCATACATGCCTTCGCAAGTAACATATCTTTGCAATATCCTGATTGGCTCAACCCATTCCTTTCTGAAATTTTGAATAAGGATGCCTTTATTCCAATCAGGGGTGACATTTGGTAAAAGATATCTCTGTGGCTCAAAGTCAAAAGGAAGTTTATTAAACCATGGTTCACCCTCATTCTTAATCCCTGTGGCTTCTGCAATCAGCTCTACTGTCAGCTTGAATTTAAGAGTATCAAAGGTCGCCATGTCATTCTTAAAGCCTTGAGCAAACTTACATGATACTTCTGCATTATACCCATCTATCTTCTTGAAAAAGTCCATCCAACCAGCTTGCTGAAATAATTCAACACATCCAGAGAGCTTTTCAATCCACCCTACATCAGTTGGTTCAGCTCTGTTAATTTTACCACTCTTACCCATCTTTTTCTTCTAGGGATAGAAACTATATGGCTTTAGGTTTCAATTTATGATCTGACAGATGCCTGTTGCATTTAAATCTCTTAGGTTTCACTGATAGCTCCTTTTAATCTTATCTGACTGCTCCTTTGTTTTCCTAATACAGATTAGGCTTATCATAAACATAAGAGACTTAGGTCATTTAAAATCTTCCAAACTCTTCACTGCAACTGGTGACTATCATGCAATTTAATTATTGGTTGTTCATTTCCAATATGAAACATAAGCCTGTGTATTGAGCACCATAACCTACCAGAATCCTGTATAAACAATCTCTGCAAAATAAGAGTTTACAAGAAGAATCTCGGCTGTCAACCTTCTATATTAATTGCAGACTGTTTAGAGGTTGGATGAGAGGAATATAAGGCAGAAATAAGCTCAAACTTATCACTTTCATCTCTCAACAGTTTGAATATCAAAATGATACTAGGTTTTCATCTGTCTTCAGACTTTTAACTCCTCGCTGCCTCCTTTTGGATTTCAAAAACAATAAGCTTCAAAACCTAGAAAAATTAGGTCTTTAGGCTATGCAGGTTTTTTATACTGTCTCAAATGTCCATTTCCCGCATCTCATGTTGAACCAGCAGCAGTATTAAATTTGAATCTTCATAACATACATTGTATTTCAACCCAGACTCTTTCGAGCTTCAACCAATGAACAGTTTCAACATAGAGATATTTTTCAATCCTCTACTCAACAGAACATCTCAGAATGGATCAGGCAGTTATTTTTCTGGATGAAATTTCATTTAACAGCACATTTGAACCTTTCCCTTGATCAATTTGGAATAAACGAACCCCACCGAAGAAAAACCCAAATTTTCAATTATACTAGCTTATCGTGGAATACCTGCTTCATTCTCCCCTATAGTTGCTTTAAATCCGACTCCGAGCTATTTAATGGCTGAACAGGTGTCTTGATATGTTTGATTTGATTACAGATGTCAGAATAAAGAAGCCCTAACCTCTGGGTGGCCTTCATAAACCTCAACCGAGCTCTGCAACATCATTTCCGAGCTTTGGGCCTAAAACACCGGTGCACTACAAGTTTTTATTTCCAAAATAGAGATAGGGATTAAGTGTCTTCTCAACAAAATCGGTTTAAATGACCAACTGTCACGCTGAACTGCATTTGGAGCAATGATGAGCACGTTTTGCCTCACGACCTGAGAACACTTGGAATCATGATAATTCTGGAGTTCACACGTAGCAAACAACTCACAGCATGGGATTAGTCATTCATCATTTGAAATCATGACAAATTTTTGCTAGAAAACTGGGAAAAATGAAGGTCGCGATATTCTTGTAGCGGGGCTTCATTATTTTTTAACCCCAACCCTACAAGAATAATTTTAGTGCTATTTTCTCGCGGTTTTTTAGCTTTTAGGAATTTTGTGTGAAGTTTAAAAGTTGCTTGAGTAGTGATCATGCATTATTAAGCCTAGAATAATTATTTGTGAATCCATGATTTGATATAATGACTTTAAAAACCCTTTAACAAAAAACAAACTTATGGCTTAAAATTGAAAATTTCAAAAACAAGCTCAAAATTTCATAAAAATACAAAAAAAATTCCTAAAAGAGAGAAAAAATCAAAATAAAGTAAAGCAAATCAAACCAAAATTGAAGAAACAAAATTCAAACTTAACATCTGGCTCCATCTACAGGATGAAGACCTCCCTGCGAGGCTTCAAGAACCTGTAGACCAGTGCCTTCGTTTCTGCTACCTACTAGTCTGCAAAATATCCATTGGGCTATGGAGTCTTTATTCAATCCTTCACACACTGATATATACAATGAAAATCAAATCTCTTTCTCTGAGGAACCTTCCATCTACTGAATCAAATCGAAATCCCATTTCCAATGTAACCAAGAAAAAATTTGATCAACCCACCAAAACTTGTTTCCAACTCCAAATATATATATAATTAGAAATATTGGAAAACATGAACAGCTGAGATTTAACAACTTATACCCACTTTCATCAAATAGTGTCTCTGAAATAACAGATTTATAACTTGGTATTGACTCTAAATAATCTGCTACTGGATCATAAAAACTTCCACAAGTTACTTCTTCTTGCTCTGGCTGTCCAAAAGAATATTTTGTTCCATGAATATCAATCAGGCATTGGTGATAAAAGACATCAGGATCAGCCTGAATTTGCTCTGTAAATTTTTGAATAGTATCACCAATAATGTCAACACTTTGAACCTCCTTTTCCACACTATCTTCAAATAAATGATTATCAGGCATTGGCTTTTGCTGTTCAAGGATAATAGACTGAATGCATTCTTGAATCTGCTGATCAGATTGTGACATATTACACACCTCATATATTTCTGGGTCTTTCTTTTCAATTTCATCATCATATTTATTAAAACTTAAACCATTTTCATAATGATTTTGAACAGCAGATTTATCATAACCATGAATATAAACAACTTCTGAAAAATTGTGAATAGCCTGGCCCTCATCAAATTTAGTATCAAAACCAAAAGGAATAGGATCTAATTCATCACAGAATTCTTGTCTTGGAACCCTAATCTCTTCATCATAGCAAGGATTATTCTGAGAAATTTCTAATGATGATGCTAAAGGTTCATCTTTTCCTTCAATACAAAGCTGATCTTTAACACAACACCGATTTTCAAAAGTTCGTTGAACTAGAGATTGATCTTCAAAAGGATTAGCATTCAAACTGCTATTAAGGCTGTTGAAATCGTTATGAGAATGTTTCAAACTATCTTTATTGATCTCATCACTTGGACAATCCTCAAACTGACCTAAAACAACAACCTGGTTATCATAATGATCATAGCATTCTTCCTTGACAGCAGTATCTAAAAATGTTACCTTTTCACCATCAACAAATTTCGAAACTTCAACTTCTTCATGACATGTTTTGAACCCTTGATTGCACTCATAATCATGATTTTTTAAATCAAAAATTGTGTTTTAAACATCATCCTGCTCACAACAATCTTTTAAAAAGAGTTCAGCTGGGAATAGATACTTACAACGTTTCTGAAAACATGTGTGAAATTCTTTTAGTGAGGAAATGCTACCAGCAGGAAGAGAAAAATACCAATCTCGTGCATCTTTTTCAAGTGAATACATGAAAATCTTCATGAGCACATCTTCATGCTGGATATTTAACTGGACCATACATTGATGAAATTTGATGAGGTGATCTGAAGGATTATCCTCTTTGCTTTCTCTAAACCATGGAAGCCAATCTCCCCAAACATCCATAATAGGTACTAGATTTGGAAAACCTGGAATATCAGAAAAATTGAAAGGGGCAAACCTTCGAGCCAGAATAGCTTCCATGGACATCGGTCTCTGCATGTTGAAATAGTGGAGTCGGCAATTAATTTTTCAAGACAGATTTAGTTTCTTCTTCTCAGAAAGAGAAAGGGGTGACAGTAGCTCAAATTAATTAGGGCTGCATAAAGCTGGGGATGACTGAAATCTTCTAATTCTTCCAACTCCTCTAGTAGCCACTATGTCAAACTTTGGTGAAAAATAGCCTTCAAAAGTGTTGGTTCAAGTCCACCTCTTAGACCAGTAAAATAGATGAGTATCCCAGGGAAGATATGCTTCAACTTCGTCCCTGAAAACGGCGCCAAATATGTTTGTCCCAGAAATTGTTTCCAAGGCCAAAGAAACAAGGCAACACAATCTCAAACAAAAATTCAATAAAAACTAGGGTTTATAGTTGTTTTGGTATGATTTAATGGTTGTAAGCTTTAGGAACTATCAGGCAATACATTCAGAAGTCAAATAACAACTAAATCATAAACAAAAAATGATAAAGATGCATGATATATCCAACAAGATCCAACGGAAACACTATGCTGAGGTTCATTCATAAAAGACAAGCATTACTAGCAAATACACATTAACCAGCAATGAATATATCTATTAAGAAACTAAACAAGTTCAATAATGAATCCAACACAGAGAAATTGAAGGGGAAAAGTCATATATATCTCATAATTTCATCAGCAAATGCTTATAAGAGTCACAATACTTATCTCTGAACAAGTCTGAAGATACAAACAGTCTGCAGACCTCCTGAAGCTCCCAAAAATCAGAACCCTCTCAATGACTTTCCTATCTCTCTAAATAGTGTTTCTTTACAAAATCAGTTGGGTCTAAAACCCTAACTGCCTCTATCAACTCGCTGAGGTAAAGTAAAAAGTACAAACCTACAAAATTACAAAATATGCTAAAAATAGTAAATCACTAACATATGTGTTTATCAAAAGATAACAACTAACTAAAAGAACAAATGATTCATAGCTTCTTCGCTGCCTTAGCTAGGAGAGCAATACCATCTAGTGCTTGATCCTTCCTCTTAGCTTTCTTCTACTCCTACTCCATGTCATTTATCTTCTTGATGAGCTCCTTGTTTCTCTATTGCAGGTCCTGGACTGTCTTTTCCAACTCTGTACAATGCATGTCAGTAGCCCTTTTTCTCTTTAGTGCTTCCTTTGCTACTACTGTCAACTCCTGGAAATGGTCATTTACATCTTGAAGGTCTTCTCTCAATCTCCTATTAGCCATCATTAATCCATCATTTACCTCTTGCATTTAACTCATTTGATGTTTGTACTGCCTGACAGTCTTCTGCAAGTTCTCTTTGTCTGTGTCAATGACCTTTTCTGTCATAGCTTCTTGTTCATCTGTGAGTCTCCAAGGTATGTCAAGCCTCTTGAAGATATCTGCATCATCAATTAACAAGTCTGTAGGAGTGTTTACAATGCTATGATTTTCCTCACCTGTTACTTCAATTGAAGGAGCTTCTTTTTTGAATTGTGGCTGTTTTAAAAGGTCACTTCTTATTTCAAAAAACATTTCAGACAATTTAAATGCAGGCTTGCTTGAATCTTCTAATGATTTTGATGAATTCTTGACTTCTGCAGGATGCACAATAGAAGATTTTGTAGCTACTGGCTTCTTCACTTTTCTGCTAACTTTGTCTAGTTCTCGTTTATCATCCATGGAAACCTCATCTAGGACAATAAATTCATTTGTATTTAACCTGGGATTGAGCAATTTCTTCATGTTCAGTCTCAGCTTGTTCTTTGACCTAGTTTTAGGTCTCCAATATGATGTTGTTTCTCCCAGCATTTTCAGATCCTTTCCTTGATGTTGAATAGCAGCCAACTCCACTACTTCAAGTTTATTCCTCTTTCTGTTAGGTTTTGTTGCTTTGCTGCCTGAAGTAGGAATTTCTCTGTAGGCTTCAATTTCAACTGTAGTTTTTTCCACTTGCTCCTCTTCTAGCAGGTAACCTTCATCATTAGACAATAAAGTAATGGGGATTCTCTGTTTGACCTGCAATTCTTCCTCATGTACAGCCACCTTTTTTTTATCAACAATTTTTACTTCATGAGAATCCTCTGCAGGTGCCAAGAACTGCTCAAGTTGCTCTTTTTCATCTACAAACAGTGAGTACTTGCCTTTCAGACTGGCTGAAAACAGTTTGGGTTTACTATCCTCCTCCACATGCTCTGATGCCTCCTCAACTTTGACCTCTTCCTCATTTTCAAGTTTAGGATTTTGACCTAATTTTCTTATCAAAACCTTACCCTTGTCTGCTTGTCTCTTAGGTTTCTGATCTTATTCTTTGGTTTGAAATCTAGACCAAAAGATGAAAAAGTTCCAGGTCTTCCCTTCATGCTGCAAAGCAGTGCTAATAATTAACTTAATTAGCCCATGGTGAAAGATGGACTAAGAAGAATGGTTTATCTTCCCTTTCACCCTGTTGGACATCTTATGCAAGCTCTTCAAAAAGAAGAATGGCAGGTTCATCTTTGACACCCCCACCATGTGCTGAAGGAATCTGAAGTGGTATTTGTATACATAAGAATACCTTCCTTTGCAAGTAACATAGCTTTGCAGTATCCTGATTGGCTCAACCCATTCCTTTCTGAAATTTTGAATAAGGATGCCTTTATTCCAATCAGGGGTGACATTTGGTAAAAGATATCTCTGTGGATCAAAGTCAAAAGGCAGTTTCTTAAACCATGGTTCACCCTCATTCTTAATCCATGTGGCTTCTGCAATCATCTCTACTGTCAGCTTGAATTTAAGAGTATCAAAGGTCACCATGTCATTCTTAAATCCTTGAGCAAACTTACAGGATACTTCTGCATTATACCCATCTATCTTCTTGAAAAATTCCATCCAACCAGCTTGCTGAAACAATTCAACACATCCATGGAGATTTTCAATCCACCCTACATCAGTTGGTTCAGCTCTGTTAATTTTACCACTCTTACCCATCTTTTTCTTCTAGGGATAGAAACTATATGGCTTTAGGTTTCAATTTATGATCTGACAGATGCCTGTTGCATTTAAATCTCTTAGGTTTCACTGACAGCTCCTTTTAATCTTATCTGACTGCTCCTTTGTTTTCCTAATACAGATTAGGCTTACCATAAACATAAGAGACTTAGGTCATTTAAAATCTTCCAAACTCTTCACTGCAACTGGTGACTGTCATGCAATTTAATTATTGGCTGTTCATTTCCAATATGAAACATAAGCCTGTGTATTGAGCACCATAACCTGCCAGAATCCTGTATAAACAATCTCTGCAAAATAAGAGTTTACAAGAAGAATCTCGGCTGTCAACCTTCTATATTAATTGCAGACTGTTCAGAGGTTGGATGAGAGGAATATAAGGCAGAAATAAGATCAAACTTATCACTTTCATCTCTCAACAGTTTGAATATCAAAATGATACTAGGTTTTCATCTGTCTTCAGACTTTTAACTCCTCGCTGCCTCCTTTTGGATTTCAAAAACAATAAGCTTCAAAACCTAGAAAAATTAGGTCTTTAGGCTATGTAGGTTTTTTATACTGTCTCAAATGTCCATTTCCCACATCTCATGTTGCACCAACAGCAGTATTAAATTTGAATCTTCATAACATACATTGTATTTCAACCCAGACTCTTTCAAGCTTCAACCAATGAACAGTTTCAACATAGAGCTATTTTTCAGTCCTCTACTCAATAGAACATCTCAGAATGGCTCAGGCAGTTATTTTTTTGGATGAAATTTCATTTAACAACACATTTGAACTTTTCCCTTGATCAATTTGGAATAAACGAACCCCACCGAAGAAAAAGCCAAATTTGCAATTATACTGGCTGATCGTGGAATACCTGCTTCATGCTCCACTATAGTTGCTTTAAATCTGACTCCAAGCTGTTTAATGGCTGAACAGGTGTCTTGATATGTTTGATTTGATTACAGATGTCAGAATAAAGAAGCCCTAACCTCTGGGTGACCTTCATAAACCTCAACCGAGCTCTGCAACATCATTTCTGAGCTTTGGGCCTAAAACACCGGTGCACTACAAGTTTTTATTTCGAAAATAGAGATAGGGATTAAGTGTCTTCTCAACAAAGTTGGTTTAAATCACCAACTGTCACGCTGAACTGCATTTGGAGCAATGATGAGCAAGTTTTGCCTCACGACCTGGGAACACTTGGAATCATGATAATTCTAGAGTTCACACGTAGCAAACAACTCACAGCATGGGATTAGTCATTCATCGTTTGAAATCGTGACAAATTTTTGCTAGAAAACTGGGAAAAATGAAGGTCGTGATATTCTTGTAGCGCGCCTTCATTATTTTTTAACCCCAGCGCTACAAGAATAATTTTAGTGCTATTTTCTCGCGGTTTTTCAGCTTTTAGGCATTTTGTGTGAATTTTAAAAGTTGCTTGAGTAATGATCATGCATTATTAAGCTCAGAATAATCATTTGTGAATCCATGATTTGATATAATGACTTTAAAAACCCTTTAACAAAAAACAAACCTATGGCTTAAAATTGAAAATTTCAAAAACAAGCTCAAAATTTCATAAAAATACTAAAAAATTTCCTAAAAGAGATAAAAAATCAAAATAAAGTAAAGCAAATCAAACCAAAATTGAAGAAACAAAATTCAGACTTAACACTTGGCATAATGGACATTGAAAATTTGAATGATGATAAGCAAATTGAAGAATGTTTTACAGTTGAAGTTGAACATAATGGATTTGTGAAATCAAATAAAACATTGATGGTAAAGAAGAAAGTGAAGATGAAGAATCAAAAGTATTTTTGGTATAAGTTTAGCATTCTAAGCCAAGTAATGATGAAACCGAAGCTGACAATGATGCAATTGAAATTAAAATTAATGATTGGTTTGCGAAGGCCAAGCATATTGAATGCAATGGTCTTAATGCTGAAATAAATGTTGAAATATTATATGAGGAGAATAATTAGTGTGGAGTTGCTGAGCGAAATGAGTTCAGATTATTAAGATGTAAAGTCAAGATGAATAAATGGTTGAAGCCACAAATAAAGGAAGAGTTGAAGAAGATCAAGGTAAAGATGAAGGTAAAACATAAAACAAAGTTTGCATATTTTAAAGTATGGAGTCGAAAGAAACATAAATGATGCACTAGTATGTTCCAACAAAGAATGTGAACAAATTTTTGAAGTTGTTTTGATACTGATGTAAGCCTTCCTGAGACTTAGACCAGCAACATTATAGTTGAAATGTTGTTTTGTAAAAACTGTAGTTGTTTGTGTTTGATGAATTTTTGGGTGTAGTAATTAAGGGGAAGAATGTTGGAAGTGGTTAATTACTCCACCGTCAAGATCAATTGCTAGATAAAACACCGAAGAGGTAACACTGTTCAAAATACCTAACCGTTGGAAGCGTGAAAAGGAATCACTGTCCAAATTTGTGGCCGCCACAATCTTGAAGAGTTGTAGCATCGCCACACCGCCACACTGTTTTGATGTTGTCATGCTGTCAAAGTTTCAAAGGGACAACACACCACATCGATTTCTAAAGAAGTAGTTGCAGACTGTGTCATAGCTCATGAAATAATTATGGGGCGGAGAATTACATTATTTTTGAAAAGCCAATTTTTGAAGAGTCGTTCACCGTTCCTGTTGCATCTCATGAAAGGGTAGAGAACTAATTAAATTCTGACAAATATTAAAATTATAAATCATGAAAAGCTATTTTTATTAAGCCAGCAAAGTATATCTAAGTTCTGAAGAGGTGTTTGATTTTTCCACTCTGACATATTGTAATAGACTGTAACAGAGCATTTGCATATAATTCCATTTTTGTATAGCAAAAGGTCAATTAGAAAATAATGACCGAATTAGCTAAATATCCTATAAATACCTATCTTGTGATCATGTTTAAGATACGAATAAGTATGCTAAAGATGCACAGCAAAGAGTAATAGAAACAAAGTCGAAACTCTGAGCTTTACTGTGTTATTTTTTTTGTTTACTCTATTTTTTTAGTTAGATAACTCATTTTTTTATTTTTGATGTTGGTCTACAGTAGCAGCTGAATGAAACAGAGTTTATTTGCAGTGAATGTTTATTATTAATTTAGTAGAACATTTAGGTTTATTTTATGGATGCAGAGGTCATCTGAAACTTGTTAAAAGGTCAGTTGTAAGTTGTGAGTGAGCTGTGAGTGAATGTCAATAGTCACAGCTAGTTGAAATAATCATTTTAATTGATGTGAGTTGTAATAGCCAGGTGCAACATCATCTGAAAGATATTGTAAGCTATAGCAGCCAAGCTGCAACAATCCCGTAGGTGCTGGGTTGGTTTTGTGAGCTCTGTTAGTGAGTTACATAAAATATCTACATTGCTCAGGAGAGTTGTACATTGCCCGTATGTGTTATTTTGAGTTGCGCGTAAATGTTTTAGTGCTGCTATGGAAGGAGAGACACTCCCATGCCTTCCCCTAAAAAATTAACAATTGTAGTGTTCTGATAAACATTGATCTCAGCCAGAACGAGTTCAAAGGTCCCATCCCAATGGAAATATTTAGAATGTCCAATCTAAACTTTTTAATAACTTTTCTGGCCTTGTTTCTCTTACAGTATTTCATTAAAATTATGTAATAGATGGAATAATACAAAATTAGTTAATTAAAAATATTATTGTTTAATTGTAATGTAATTAATACGATATTTGATTAATGTCATAATCCAAGAAAATCTATTTATAAACATAAACATAATGAAATATGACCATTAAGGAAAGTCGTAATCTTAAATGAGCCTTCGTAAATGTCGTCATGCAACATAAGCCTTTATGCATGTAGGAATCCAACAAAACCTTTCCAAATGAATCTCATAATCCAACAAAAGCAATTAATTAACGTAACCATAATGCAACATAAGCTTGCAAAAATTTTGCAATGCAATATGGACTTTCATGACTGTCGAAATACAACAAAAACCATTGGAAACATAAGTAAACCCAACTATTACAAAATGAACATAGTAACCTTAGAACATAAACCTTGACATAAGTCAAAATGGAACAAAATTCATCAAAATATAACTAAACGTAGCTATTACAATAGAATTTAAAGAATCTCATAATGCAACAAAAATATGGTAAACAACATTAACATCATGAACATGACCACACAACAATGTCGCAATTCAACTTAAAAGTCACTAACCATCGTAATCCAACATAGCACTTCCTAAATTAAATAAATATTGTATTGATTACATTACATTGAATGTCTTACTGTGACCAAACACATTAATGAACATAACAATAATACAACATATTTATGGAGAAATGAAGCAATCCACTATAATCCTCCATGAACATCATCATCCAACATTTCACGAAAACTTTGCAATCCAACATAGACTTTATTAATTGTTACACTATTACAATCAAATAAAATATTTTAATTAAAAGTTACACTATTTTAAGGCCAATAAGTTATTGTAAGAGAAATCCTTTTAATTCTTATAAATGTTTTTAATAACTTTTCTAGCATTTTTCTCTCAACGTGTTTCATAAAAATTATGTAATAGATGCAATAATACAAAATTAGTTAATTAAAAATAATATTGTTTAATTGTAATGTAATTAATACGATATTTAATTAATTTATAATACCTTTGATATACATATGTGCAATGTTCTTGAAATACTTTTTTAGTTTGTAATACTGTAATAATTAATAAACGCTACGTTGAATTGAAAATATCTTGTGAATGATTGTGTTGGATGACGATCTTCATGGAGAGTTATGTTGGATTGTGCCATTTTTCCATGATTATGTTGTATTATGGTTATTTTCATTAATGTGTTTGGTTGCATTACAAGATTCAAGTAATCTAATAAGTACAATATTTTTTTTAAATTTATAACTCCACTAAGATTTATATCAAGAATGTTCATTCGAGTTGCTATTACATTGTAACAGTGCCATAGTTCTTAAGGTTTTATATTTGATTGTGAGAACCACATCAGTGTCACATAAATTACCACATTTATATTTGGAATGTTTGTTAATGGTTTTGTTATATTTGGCACATTCCTTAATGGTTTCATCACATTGAAACATTTCTGAACTGCCATGTTAGATTAAAATTTTCATTAACTATTAAGCTGGATTGTGACATTGTTGCATGGTCATGTTGCATTATGCTTATGTTAAGTTGGATCGCAACATTCATTGTTCGCCATGTTTCTTTATGGTTATGTTCCTTAATGGGTTTTGTCACATTATCTACTTCATTATAACATTGGGCGAGGGTTAGGTGTAGTCATATTTTGAATTGTTTTTTTCCATTTTGACATACATCAAGGGTTATGTTGGATGACGATTCTCATCAAGGGTTATGTTGTATTGCATCGTTGCTCCGTAAATACGTTGTATTATTGTTATGTTCATTAATGTGGTTGGTTGCATTCAAAGTAATGTAATCAATACAATATTTATTTAATTTATCAACTGTTATGTTGGATTATGATAGTCAGTGAGCATTAAGTTGAATTGTGACGTTGCTCCATGGTCATGTTGCATTATGGTAATGTTGCTTGCTGGATTTTTGTTGCATTATGAGATTCATTAAATTGTTTTTGTAGCAGCTGGGTTTAGGTATATTTGGATTCGTTTTATTCCATTTTGGATAATGTCAAGGGTTCTGTTAGGTTATTATCTCCATCTAGGGTTAGGGTTGTGTTGGATTATTCCATTTGTCCATGGGTATGTTGTATTATGGTTATGTTCGTTCATATATTTTGTTGGATGTAAGGTTTTCTAATAGTTGGTTTTACCTATGTATGCAATGGTTTTGTTGTATTTTGACATCCATCAAATGTTATCTTGTGTTACGACACTAATGAAGGTCTATATTGCATTGTGAAAGTTTTGCATGGTTATGTTGCATTATGGCTATGATCATTAATTGATTTTATTGGATTACAAGATTCATGATGGAATGATTTTCTTGGATTCCGATATGCATCAATGATTATGTTACATTATTATATTTATGAACGCTCACATTGGATCGTGACTTTCCTCAATGGTCATGTTGCATTATGGTTATGTTTATAATTTGAATTTCTCAGATTATGACATTCATTATAGGTTTTTGCAACGTTTGGGTTTAGTTTTTTTTGTAAATAAAGATTTTATATGACATCAACAGAGGGTCATTACAAAACAGATTACAATACTTGTCCTTCAAAAATATGGCATGTTCTTGACACATCATAACATCAGGCCTGATCTCCCATCCTGATGGGTTTCATAGATTCCCTTCCCCTTAAAGAAAAACAGAGTTGAATCTTCAAAGGGGCACGAGGGCCTTGACATTCAGAAACAAAAATTAAACTATTCCAGATGTAGGGCCTAATATCCTCAAAATTTCTAAATATGATAAGCCTGCTTTACTAGCTGAGATATAAGTTAAGATAAACATATGCCTTACTAGCCGAGATAAAAGCTGAGATAACCATAGACCACAGAAAATCAAACCAGTTTCTCGAAATCCGATGACAAATTGGACACCGTAGCCTGGACAGGGGCAGTAGCAATGCACGGGGAGACTGCATCGAGAAGGATGGTTGGACTCTTGTGAGATTTGCCGTATTTTCCACCATGAGCTTGTGGCCATGCAAACTCCTCAGTGCCTTTAACCGCAACATAAAATGAGACCCTAAGCTTGGAAGTGATGATGTTTACCTTCTAATGGATCAGGTGACACTCGTCGTTGTGGGATTTCCAAGATTTCACAGGTTCCTCATCCCCTTCTTGTTCGGATTCATGTTCAATGTAAGAGTGCCCGACCATTTTCATGTTGACCTACTATTGCATCAAGAGGCGGTCGTATGCTATAGCATGATCAGTTGTGGATCCGGGGTCAAGAAACTATTCTGCCACCTCTTGGTGAAGGTATTCCTTGGGCATATTTTTGACTGCATGCCAAAGTTCATCAACCCTTTCCTTCATTTCCCAGTGAATGTTCAGAGATGTGTGCTCCTTGAAGGATTTTGCCTCTTCATGGACCTAGAGTTGGGCCTGCGTGGCCCTGCAAGAATTCTTCACGTTACCATGCCCTGCTGAGGATTCGCTAAGGGACCTACCCTTTTCCATCAATCATTTCATATCCATATTCCAATGGGATGGGGAGCAAGGAAAGCATAGGATCCAAGGAGGACAAGAATACCCACAAGCAGGAGTGGAGGAGGGACCATGGGTAAACCAGAATAACAGGAGGTATAAGAGAGTGCAGGGGCAACGGATGCGACGAGGTCAAAGAGTAGTAGAATAAAAAGGGGAAGGTGGAATAATTACTTGGCCAAGGTTGTACCTTGATAGCGTCAAGATGATGATGCTAACATCATCCCTCATACTCTTTCCCATAGCAGATCCCCTGCTAGAAGTAATTTCCCAGTCAAATTGGCTGTCACGCCATTCTTCGTCCATCCTTTCACGTCCTGCACCATAGATTACCATGATGGTGAAGGATAGCCACCTTTTGATCTGCTTGCTTTCCAGAAAGATTTTTCTAGGCATTTTAATGAGGTCCTATCATTGCGTTCTTGCGGCGTCTGTCACCATCCGCAACGCATCGTTCGAGCGAGCCATCTGTGTCCCCCCCTCAGAGTCTTGAGATGCCACTTGTCTGCAGTGCTGGGACCAATATTTGGATTCAAAATTCTTGAGAGGGCCCCATTGATGATCCAGGTCACCATCCACACCCGCATTATCAAGGAGGTTTGCTGCCTTGTTGGAGTCCCTTTTGATGTGGCTGAAAGAGACAACTGTGTGAGCGAGGAGCAATCCACGGAGGGAGTCGAGGCAACTAGTAAGCCTCCAGCTGGTGGATACTTTTCCACTGACTTGGACACTTGCTAAGCATTTCACCACCTAGATAATGATTTTAGAGTCCCCCTCAATGAGATTGGGGAAGCAACCGCCACGGACCAGGCATTCCAAGCCTTGAATCAGACCCTCTAGCTCAGCAGAATTGTTGGTGTCTTGGCCAATAGCTCCCAAAAAGATGAAGAGGATCCACCCCTGGTAATCCCTGCACAGTCTGCCATAGCTAGCATCCCCCGGGTTCCCCCTGGATGCCCCGTCAAAGTTGAGCTTGAAAACTTGAGGGGGCAGAGCTGACCAAAATTTTGGGATAGAAGGTTTAAGGATCTTGTCTTGCCAGCAGAGCCCTGCCATCTGAGTTTTTTCAAGCCCCCAATGTTCCGCGATGTGTATTTCTTCAGCTGGGATAATCTTGTCCTGATAATGCCACTACATGTTTCTAATGGAAGAGAGGAGGTTGTCCTTCACAGTCTACCAAACCTTCTCAATGTTGTTTCTCTTGTCTCTAAATATTCTCCCATTCCTTTCCTTCCACAGGCACCACATGGTCATTCTTGGTAAGGCATTCCAGATAGTCCTGATGATTCTATTTTTGAATGCTTTATGGTTCCATTCTGTCAAGGTTCTAGCTGGATGACCACTTCTCCTATCACTTCTTTAGAATCCCATGGCCCCCTTATCCCAAATGGTTGCAGCAAAAGGGCAGCAGTCAAGAAGGTGGCTCATGGTTTCTTCCACTTGGAAGCACATGCAGCATTGGGATGGCCCTTGAACTCCTCACTTCCGAAGATTCTCACAGGTGAGGATACGACCCTTGAACACCAGCCAGGCAAAGAGGCCTACCTTAGGCCATAGATTCAAGGTCCAGATCTTCTTCCAAGTTTCCTCCTCCTCAATCAGATTTCCTATCTGGATGTTTTAAGCCTCTTTGATACTGAATGTCCCCTTTTTTTCATACCCCCATCTCAGAATTTTCAATCCCTCCTTGACCTTGATGAAGCAATTGAGAGTTTCCTCCTAGAAAGCATCCCAATCAGCCATATTCATTTGGTCTGGTTTTTCCGGGAAGTCCCAGTACCTCCGCCCCTGAAGGTTTCTGTCCCGCAAGAAGTGGCACACTTGGATCTTACCAGCCACCATGGCATTTTCCCATATAGGGGGCCATCTTGGATTATCTCTGAGTCACAGGAGCTGGTTCCAGGAATGCTCCCAGAATTTAGCATTCCTTCCATCCCAAATTTCCCAAAAACTATGGCTTTGCACCAAGTGTCTTCCTACTTTTTCCTTTGTCCAAATGGGGAGCCCAAATGGTCCTTGTTGAAACGAATCAACTGGGAGAAAGGTCTATCACGGGCATATTTGATGTGCCATAGTCTAGCCCAGGGTTCGGATCTGTGGGTTACCCAGCGCCACCATACTTTCGCACATTGGACCTCAGCCATAATTTCAGGGTCTATGAGCCCTAGACCCCCCATCAACTTGGGCCAACATAGGCCTTCCCATCTTGCTCCAGCAAATTTTTCCTTTTCTGCTCAACCGCCCCACAAAACGTTTCATTGGAGGCTTCAAATTTCGTGAAGGATAGACTTAGGGGCTGAGAGGACTGAGAATAAATAAATGGGCATAGCCTGTAGCACCGATTTGATCACAACAAGCCTGCTGGGAAGGTTAAGGGGCCTTAAGGTCCAGCTTGAGAGCTTCTATTTCATTCTGTCTAAGAGTTCAAACCAGGATATTCTTTTCATATTTCTCAAACCTAGGGGGCCTCCCAGGTACTTCGAGGGAAAGGTTCCTTTTGCAAAACCCAGGATGCAAAGGATGTTCCTCTGGGTAGCTGAGGCAGTATTTAGGAAGAAGACTTGGGATTTGTTAGGGTTAACAGCTAGGCCCGAGGCCTTGGCAAAGAGGGATAGGATTTTTTTGAAGCTTCTCGCTTCTTGGACTGAAGGGTGTCCCATAAGCATGGTGTCATTGATGAATTTCTGGTGGGTCTGTGGGTCCATGTCATCCTGAATTATTAGACCTCTCAACTCCCCGTTAGACCTCTCAACTCCTCGTTCTCCTCCTGAGTATGAAGGAGACGACTCAATCCTTCCTCCATAAGAATGAAGAGAAAAGGGGAAAGAGGGTCACCCTGTCTGATACCCCTAGATGGTTGGAAGATACAGGTTGGAGCTCCATTCAGAAGGATGCTAAAGAAATGGGTGGAGATTAATCCCATAACCCACTCTACCCAGCCTTGGCAAAAACCATAAGCTTCCAACATTTTGCTTATAAATTTCCAACTTAATTTGTCAAAGGCCTTAGCTATGTCAAGCTTGATCATCATTCCTGGTAGCCGAGAGCTTTGAAAAGAGTGAATGAATTCATGCATGAGGATGACCCCATCTAGGATATAACGTCCTTCCATGAAGCCAGATTTTTCTGGGTAGATGAGATTTGGGAGGAGGGGCTTCAATCGGTTGGCAATCACTTTGGAAATTATCTTGTAGATCACATTGCATAGGGCTATAGGCCTGAACTTGTCTAGGCTTTCAGCTCCCACTTCCTTGGGGATTAGGGTTAGGAAGGTCGCGTTGAAGGATTTGAGAACCCCACTTTTACTTCTAGATTCTTCAACAATATCCACAACCTCTTCCTTCACAACATCCCAGAAATGATGGAAAAAATTGGAAGTGAAACCATCTGGGCTAGGGGCTTTTACAAGGGCCATTTGATTGACCGCTTATTCAACTTCCTGCATAGTAACCGATTTTATGAGCATCTCGTTGTTTTCCCTAGTCACAGAGGAGGGGATTAGGTGAGTGATATTTTCTATTTCCCTTCCTCTGTCATGATCTTCAGCTATAGGCCTAAACTGATCTTCAGCTATTTGCTATAGGCCTAAAATTTTCTGGGCTTTCAGATCCCACTTCCTTGGGGATTAGGGTTAGGAAGGTCATGTTGAAGGATTTGAGAACCCCCATTTTACTTCTAGATTGTTCAACAATATCCACAACCTCTTCCTTCACAACATTCCAGAAATGATGGAAAAAATTAGAAGTGAAACCATCTGGGCTAGGGGATTTTCCAAGGGCCATTTGATTGACCGCTTATTCAATTTCCTGCATAGTAACCGATTTGATGAGCATCTCGTTGTTTTCCCTAGTGACAGAGGAGGGGATTAAATGAGTGATATTTGCTATGTCCCTTCCTCTGTCATGATCTTCTTCTTGGAGGATCTCCGACAAATGGTGGGTAAGATCGTCTTTGATCTCCCCTTTGGTTTCAATCTAGCTGCCATCCATATTTCTAAGTTTTTGGATTCTAGAGTTGTCCTATTTTGGAGAACAGAGTTATGGAAGAACTTGGTGTTCTTTTCACCATCCTGCAACCATTTGACCTTGGATTTTTGTTTCTAGTATATGCCTTCCTACCTCTCTCTTTCCTCCAGTTGTCCCCATAGAGCTCTTTCATTTTGCTGCATGCCCTCATCCCACCCTTCCTCCATGCCCTTTTGGCTGAGGAGCTCAAGCTCAGTAATCAGCCCTTTTTTATCTTCAAAAATATTACCAAACTCATCTTTGCTCCAAGTATGGATTTTGGCCTTAAGTGTTTTGAGTTTCTGCTAGAAACAATACATGGATTTACTTGTGGGGGGAACCATCTCCTTCCACCAGTGATTAACAATATATTTAAATTCCTTGTGTTCCAGCTAGAAATGTTCAAATTTGAACAGTTTCCTCAGTGTAGAGCAAGACCAATCCCAGTTAAGGCTGATAGGCTAGTGGTCAGATCCTGCAGCAGGAAGAACGTCAGCCATAATTTCACCTGTACCATGGACTATATTCTTCGATACCAAGAATTTATCCAAGTTGGAAGCCACCAGATGCTCTCCACCTCTCTTATTGTTCCAAGTGTACCAGCCATTTCTGGTTTCCATATCCACAAAGGAGCTTTGGTCCTGGAATTAGCTGAAAGCCTCTTAGTATTTATCAAGAGTTCGTCTTCCTCCCTTCTTTTCTTTGAGGTTGGCTATGAGGTTGAAATATCCACCCATTACCTAGCTGCTCCCTTTTGACTAGAATTTGGCCCAGTTGAGGAAATCTATGAAGGCCTGCTTCACAGGGAAGCTGTTGGGGCCATAAACATTTACAATTGTGCCCTTCACCCCAGAATCAAGGTGTTGGAAATCGGCCATGAGAGAAAACTTATTGGCCCTCCAGTATGTAAGCTCCACCACTTAGGGATGCTAGAAAATTGCAATCCCACCTAATTGTCCAGCAGCATCCAGGGCCATAACTTTGCTGCCTTTCGATATTTTATTTCTAATTTTTTCCAATCCCCCACAACTACATTTATTTTCTAGGAGTAGAAGAATATCAGGGTTTTCTTACTTAATCTTTTTGTTTAGAGTCCTCCACTTTCTGGGGTTACTACACTCCCTGATATTCCATTAGATTAGCTTCATTGGTGAACTTTGGAGACTTCATAGAAGGACTCCTTGATCGTTGGGTATTGGCCTGATCCAATGAGCTTAACTCCTACTTCTGTAATGCGCTACTTATTTGTTTTTCTCCCTCTTCATTATTCCTCCTCTAGAGACTTCCTCTTGTTTCCTTTTTGCAAATCCAGATCTATCCCTAGGTTCAGTTGTTCCCCGATCTTAACTATTGCTTCCTGAAGGAGCTCGATTTGTCATCTAGGGACATAGCCTTGGCCTTTCTTTCCACATTTGGCTTCTATCGTGTCCAGATCTAGTTCTCCTAGCTCCATTTCTTCATCCTCCTCTTCCTCTACTATTTCCATCTCTTGGGTTTCCTCTTTCTCTGTGGCACTTGTATCCTTCTCCAGTTGTTCCACTTCCTCCTTCTCCTTGGGTGTGTCTCCTTCTGATCTGTCCCCTAAGAGAGCAAAGGCATTTTTGGATCTGTTCTCCCTTACCTCCTGATATTTTTTGGCCTTTGGTGCCTCACCACCTCTGCTTCTTATTTTGTTCCTTACTTGGGTAAATCCATCATTTTCAATGGCTCCCACCGGCCAGTGTTTAGTGGAGGCAGCCATCGGGGCTATCTTTGGGTAGTTCCTTCCTAATTGGACATACTCATGGTATGTCCTACATCGGAAGGGAATATGCTCATAGTCAATGGGATGAATCCATTCCTCGTCTTTCCAGTTAAGGGTTATCACTTCTGGCATCTCCTTGGATAGATCCAAGTAGACGCAGATTCTAGCAAAAGAGGTATACCTTTGGACCTTAGTTTGCTCTGCAAATTTTATGAATTCTCCTAAGGTATTCCCTATGTCCTTCAAAGTGTCCATATCCCAATATTCCCCCGACAGAGAGAAGAGGCGAATCCAAATAGGGGCAACTGTCATGTCTTCAATTTCTGGGTTGAACCGTTCCTTCCATGGGAAAAGGTACAGAACCGTAGAGAAAAAGAAGTAGGGACCCCCTTCTAGAATGCGGTCTCGATCCTCCTGGTTGAAGAAAATGACAGTGAAAAAACCCTTGGAGCTGATTTGTAGGTAATAGTGGTTTTTAGGGTTCCATACACTGCTGATCCATTTGACTAGGTCTTTTTCCTTGGGCCAGATCCCCACAAACTTCTCGATTAGGGATTTTTCCTTCCAGAGCTCTATCATGCCTCTAACCTTCTCAGATATGATTTGGATTGATGGGATGGTGGGGGCTTTAGGTAGACAACCCCCCGCCCTAGGCTTCTGGTTGTTTATTGGACTGACCTGCTTCTCGTTCTCGACAGATGCATTGCCATTGACTAGCACGGGACCCGAAGGGCCCGTCTCCACCATTGAACAGCTAAGGGAGGCCTTGCAGACCTGGAGGCCAGAGCACCTCTATGGAAGATGTGCCAGGAGAGCCCCCCGCGGCCGACCGTGATAGGAAAAACCCTAGGATTGGTCTCTCAGCTCTGAGGGACACCACTCACATGCATATACCTGATGATAGTCACGATTGGGTTTAGTTATGTTTGCTATACCCCTTTATTTTTTTTCCATTTTGAAATTGATGAAGTTTTATCTTGGAATGTGCGAATTGTCCATTGGTATGTTGTATTATGGTTATGTTCATTTATGTATTTTTTTGGATTGTAAGGTTTTGTAATAGTTGGGTTTGCTTATGTTTGCAATGGTTTTGTTGTATTTCAACATACATCAAGTGTTATCTTGTGTTGCGACATTCATGAAGGTCCATGTTGCATTGTGAAAGTTTTTCATGGTTATGTTGCATTATGGTTATGTTTGTTAATTGTTTTTGTTGGATTAAGAGATTCATTTGGAATGGTTTTGTTGGATTATGACATGCATTTAAGGGTTATCTTTCATTACGACATTTATGAAGACTCATATTGGATTGTGACTTTCCTTGGTGCTCATGTTGCATTATGGTTATGTTTATAAATTGCTTTTCTTGGATTGTGACATTAATAAAATTAAGGTTTTGCAAGGGCTAGGCTTAGTTATGTTTTCTACATTCCTTGATTTGTTTTTCATTCTAAAATTGATGAAGGGTTATCTTCGATTACGATGTTCATTGGATCTTATGGTGGCTTGTGACATTCCTTCGTGGTTACGTTGTATTATGGTTAAGTTATTTCATGAATTTTGTCACATTAAGAGCTTTGTTATTGTTTCATTTAAACATTCATCAAGGGGTATGATGGATTACATCATTCATCCATTTTTATTGTTTTTTTCACATTGTCGCCTTTATAAATGGTTATGTTTGGATGCAATGTTCATGACGGTTTATGTTGTATTGCGACATACATGAATGGTTACTATTCAGTATGGTTGTGTTGCTTAATGTAACTTGTTGCAATTACACATAAATAGTTACCAAAATAGCCATGATAATTGTAATAACATAATGCAACAATGTGGGACTCTGGGAATTTGATAATATTCCTTGGAAATGTCACATTGCAAGTATTAGCATTTTTAATCAATAGAAGATATGTTGGTGAAAGGTTTTCTTAGATTCTAATAATGCAACAGTTGTTTAATTGTTATGTAATAAATGCGAAATTTAATTATTTTATAACAAAATTGAGTTTCATATATGCAATGTTCATCAAAGGTTTATTCCACAATGCTTGATGCAACATCAAAATAAAGCTTCATGTTTATGTAAAATAAATCTGATAAATGGATAAAGGACTATAAATCAACACAATTTCAATAAATTACTAAGCATTGCATTTATGAATACAATGCAATGAAAGTATAGATTGTTGAAAGTTGAAATATGTGCTTTTAATTGCAAATATTACATATATTATTTAAATTGTTGTTTGAGAACGTGCACTAATGTCTTGAGAATTTAATATGCAGTTCTTAAAAAAACCTTGTACAATAGTTCAAGTTTGTGTACAAAGTTAAATTAATTTACAAGATTGTAAGTTATGTTGTTTTCATCTAATTAAGGCACGAATGTCAGTTGTGGACTAACCATGGAATATCTATGCTCTGTAAAGAGAAAACAATTCATTTAAAATCTGCAATTTTTGTATTGATTGTAAGTTCAAATTGAATGCTTTGTTTTTTAATTTGTTAATAATGCATTGTTTGTGTGATTGTATTGGTCATTCTTGGTATAATTGGAATTCCTTTTCTTAAAACACAACATATATAAAATGATAGAGTCAATGACACATTCCAAAGCAGCATACAAAGGAATATTTACATTTTAACCACAATAAAGAAAATGTATTTTGCTTAATAATTGTTCAATACAAGATATATATCCATTATCTTTATTACTATAGAACAACATAAGAGGATATATTAGTAAATATATTATCCAATAAATTATGATATTATACGCTAAATAATGTCTTTTTTTTATAGACCAAAACTAATGAATTTATATTTTTTCTTTGATGCAAAAAGTCAAAACATAGTTATTCCAATAATTCTCTATGCATATTTAATTCCATTCTAAAAAGTTTCATAGGATTAAGCCATGTTTTATTTAATACCAAAACTTATCATTTTTTTTACATGATCTAGAAACCAAAACATAGTTGTTTTTACAATGATTAATACTTATTGAATTACATACCAAAATCTTGCAAGGACTAAAACCATGTTGTAGAAAATAGGATAAGATCATTGAGTGAATTCATGCTTCGAGTGAGAGGAAAGAAATTCTTATACATGATAATGTTACTGCATTGATTGTTTGCTGGAATGGGTATACGAATATTTGCAAACACTGATCTTTCATCAATTGCTAAATGAGTAATCTTGCAAGTTTCCAAATCATAGTATATGAATGGAATTTCATCATTGTTGCACATCAGTATAGAACTTCCCACTGCTCGGAATGGTAGATAGTCTGAATAATGTATATTTATGTTTCTTGTCATATCTTGTAAAAGAGTCCATTTTAATCCTCTACCATCCTCGTAATGACTATGTTTGTTGAAGTCGATGTTGACCATGTTTGAAATCCTGAATTTCATTTATGCACCATATACTTGTAAAACCATCATTCACAAGACATATCAATTGGTTGCAGTGTATGGTGAGACACATATATCATTTCCTATGTCCGATGTAAATTGAATAGACACTCCATATATTCAATTCAATGTTCAATAAGTACATTCTATACACATATAAGAAATATTCTTAGGAAGTTATTCTCACATGCAACCAATATATTTTAACTTTATAAAAAAACATAGTCAGGAGCAGTAGGTTCACCATCAGCACCAATGGTTTCTCTCCAAACTCTTTTGATATTACTGTAGATAAAAAAATTAGAACTATCTTCATTGTGCTTATGGCGTACAAGTATCCATCCATGTTTCTGTTGACCAGTATTTCCTATCAGAGAAAAGAAGCCATGGACCCCTATATCAATAATGCCTAAATTTGAGAAATGCTTTATGAATGGATTTACGATGTAATAATCCTTATGCCCTCGTAATGGACAATATTTAGAGAGAAAAATGATTGAGCCAACTATACATTCAATCGTATATCTATATTCTGGATAAGGGACATGCAACAAATATGTATGACCTATACGATTGATAAACTTATATACAATATAGTTTTGATAGTTTCCACACAATTGTATTAAAAACCATGTTTCTATTATATTGTTCTTTTGCCAAGCACTAACAAAATTTTGCCTCGACAATAGCTCTTCACAATGTTTAGAGATTGATCGAAAGTGAATCAATGTTGAAAAGGGCACCCGTGGGAGGATCATCTCTAGAAACTCGAGTGGCAGTAAAATCCAAATGCTAGGATCAATTTTCAACTAACTAAAAAAACATAAAAAATACATAATTATTGTCAACATAATGATAAATTTATTTAAGAATAAAATATTTAAATTAACACAAAACAATCTTTAAAGTATTTACAAATAAAGTACAATTCAATAATGGATTATTTATGAACAAAGTAAAATTAAATATTGGATCAAAATGCATAAAATATGTTTAAGATGTATATAACCGCATGTAATGATACTGTTGTATAAATACAATGATACGAATATGAAAAAAAATGAACTTTCGAACTATTTTTTCCTATGTAGAGATTTAAACTAGTGGCTCAAAACTCTTTTGTTTTTCTTTGCATGACACTAGGAATTTTTTTTGCTCTTTTTACATTTTCTTTTTGTATTAGTGCCAAAATCATGAATTTCGTTATTCATTTAAGAATAAATTATGTAAATAAACAAAAAAATCTTTAAACTACTTACAAATAAAGTACAATTCCACAATGGATTATTTATGAAAAAAAGTAAAATTAAAAAATGGATTAAAACTTATAAAATATTTTTAATGCGTATATATAATTGCATGTAATGATACTGTCCAATAAATACAATGATACAAAAATCAACAAAATAAACTTTCAAACTATTTTTTTCCTATGTAGAGGATGAGAATATTTGCTCTCAACTTTTTTTTTCCTTGGCATGACACCACGAATTTTCTTTGCTCTTTTCTTAGTTTTTTTTATATTAGTGCCAAAATAATGAATTTCATTCTTTAGCAACATGTGGTTAGGTTCATATTTTATTGCATCGTCTAACTTGTCATATATCAAACCAAAACCTGATGATCTTTGCCCATATGTACGAAAACCATAAATACATATTCTTTTTGTATCAGTAATGTTGAATTTATTCCCTATCTCCTTTTGAGTTTCAGGATTGGAAAGGTTTCCTCTTCCTATATGTAGAACATTGGTTTGAAATCAACGTCTCAATCTCGGTTCATCTATAAGGTGTTTGATCCACACAGTTGGACGATGGTTGATTTTTTTAACATCCATTTATCTTTGGATTTTAGAGAAAGCTTTGAAAAAAATACATGTATGGTATCATGAAACTGAACATCATCACAAGTAAATAATGCAATCAATAACAATGGAGGACATGTGACATTGCAAACAAAACTATAACATAATAATAATAATTAAGTTATGAAAAGTAACAAAATGTAAGTTGCATAACACATACAATTGTTACATGCATGTTCATAGTTTAATATATTAGGATCATTGTCATGTCCTCTGCTAACCTATCATTTAATAATATATTTATGTAGAAAAGATTGTCATTCCATTCTCATTTAATTGATATAAGTAAATATTTAAATAGATACTTTTACTTGTGAAGATAAATACTTGATAGACATTTAGATATGATCCTTACGTAAGATAACAATAATAAAAGGTTAAATAAATATACATATTAGCAATTTTAATATAGTAGCAAGCATTTAATTTATTATTGTAATATTGATAGAAGTATGGATTACAAAAATAAAGATACTAAATGGTGAAAGAAATATACATATTAGCAATTTCAATATAATAGCAAGCATTTCATTTATGTATGTAATATCGATAGAAGTATGGATTATCTAAAAATCAATTTTTTTATTTAATTGCAACACCTATAAAAAAATGCTTGCAACATAGGGGCATGCCAAAAAAATTTGTACTTCTTATATATAATGTTTTCAACATATGGAAATGCTAACAGTGTTTGAGATGAATCCATAATGAAACCTATAAATAAATCTATTTATACAATAAGACAATCAAGTCACATAGTTACTTCACAGTTGTGATGGTTATGTTGAAATGGATTGCAACCATTGTTCTTCTTTCTTCCTGATTGTAGCATATGCACTTTTGGCCATCTTTGCATACCTTTCAAATGTAAAAGGTGGAGATATCTGTAAACCATCAATAGATTTGACTCTTGAAATTGTTGTGAAAGTTAAACCTTGCCTCTCTACATTACCAATATCAATTATTTCCCTTTGTAAAGTCAAACCTTGTGATTTGTGTATAGTGAGATCCCAAGCCATACACAATGGGATCTTCTTGTGATTTCCTCTAAAAACCTGTGTTATAGGTACAATATTTGGATATCTGATGTACCATGGTAAACCAGTTTAATTATCAAAAGAGACTATAGCATTCATTGGTAGTTGTGGTGGTTTAGATCCTTCAGAGAAAAAGATATTTTGAACTGTCCCACATGCTCCATTTACTAAGCCTGCTTCCACGCATAAATTACATGTCAACATGAGTCGCTCACCAGGACATAAAAGGACTTCTTGTTGAAGTTTCCCATCATCAGCATCGTTGAAATATTACTCTTGGTATGTTCAACGATGCATCGTGCTATATGAATTCGAAGTGATTTTAGCATGCAACTATTATGTACATTTACCAAGGTGTTCATTGGAAACAAATGGATTTTTTACTTGAAATTATTAATTTCAATAGTGGCCATAGATGCATCTATTCGTAACATTAAAAGATCCCAACCATCCTCTATTGGTTTTTCATTTCTAATTTTTGTTAACAACCTTTTAAAATTGAGTTTCTTTAGATCTGTCCCTTATTGACGAAATATTGTGTCCAATGTAACAAGCTTAGTGAAATCTTTCCAAAAAACCCTATCGGCTGTGTTTCCTATGTACAATGCTTTATCTTTGACAATAGGAAACTGCCCAAGGTCTCCAACAAGAATCAATGATTTTCCACCAAATGGAACTGCCTTCTTTTCTGGAAATGCTTCACGTAGATGTGAATCAATTTGTATGAACAACCTAGGCCCCGTGAAACTCATTTCATCAATTAAAATGTTTGTAACACCTTCCATTTCTTCTTTAAATACAAAAAGTGCTTAATCATGTAAATATTCAAAGCCTTTAATAAGAATTCAGGGGGCCAAATGAATCGTTTTAGCTCGTATGTTGAAGGAATCCACTCTAGTAGGTGCTAGGAATAGTAGAGGGATTATTCCATTTCTTGAATTTAGAGGAAATTTCAACTCAAAATGGGCATCCTAAGGAAAATTAATAAAATAATAGTTATAATAATAAAATAATATTTATTAATTTTGGAAGAAGAAAAGAAAAAACTACTTTTTTGTTTGTATTTTTGACATATCTCCTCACGTTTTTACTCAAATTTTGATTGAGAGAGATAGTTGGATGGAGAATTAAATTCCGCATCCAACGAGTACCCACTCGACATACTTTTGGTAGGCCCCACTACCCTAGAAACAAGAAATACCTGGAAAAAAAAATTGCAGCTGGAAGTGGTGCTGGAGTTCTAGAAGAAAAAAGAAGAACTAGGTCCCAGTATCAGAATGAGCATGCTGCAGAATCTGTCACAGATTCACTCTCTATAAAATGGTGCAGCAAAGTTCTAGGTCAGTGCTACTTGATGATGGCGAATGATCAGCTACATGGCCCACAAAAGCAAAGATTTGATCATTCCCTACCTTCACCATCCAGCAAAAACAATCAGAGTCATCAGTTCATAAGTACATTGAGAGGTCTGTATTTGGAATTCTAGCTGTAAAAGATGAAGGATGAGTTTTGAGTTCATGAATTCCAAATATTTCAATGTCAGCATCATTCTCTTTCGAGTCAGCTATGCCAGAGTTGATATAACACAATCTAGCAGAGACATCTGTTGCCTGGCCCGAGAGACATAGAACTGATTCTAGATCGATTTCAACATCTTAGTAACATTTGCCCATCCAAGTTTTGTAATGCAATGCATTCGTTACTCACGACCTACTAACAATGCAATCATAGTACTTTGATGAAGGCCCTTCTCTTACAACAATTAATATGTCTAGGTATTCTATTCAACGAGGAAGATTCTTAACAATTGAAATGATATATTGTGGGAATTTTATTGTATGACCATTGTATTTATAATGACCTCCATGTGCATGTGTGAAATGTAGTATTGGATTCACTCGTGTTATTAGCATTTATTTAACCTATGTCAAAATTGATAAAACAACAGGTTGTTTGTCAGGATTCATGTTGTTATCTCGAGAGAAACGATGGATATCATGCTCTTTCCTGCGTATCACACAAATAGGTCCTTCATCTTGTCTGAAAACAATTATTGCGGGGTAGGATTCAAGACAAATATTACACATTTTCATAGTTGACAATTTATCAATTTGGGAACGAAATGCTTGATGGAAATGGGACATTTTTTGGGAAAAAAAATCATATTTCTTGATGTATGTATATTGAAACCATGATCTCGATCACGGATGTTATGATTCAATGTGGATTGAGACAGGACCAAGCACCTTGAAGTGTCTCCTTTATTGTTGTGACGATGTATATTCCTGACCTGTCTTCGTCGAGTACCATTGCCTGTAATGTGACCCATATGTTTGTCATAATGAAAATGATATTGAAGGTTGTTTTCCATCATATCATTGAGATGATTTGGGGTTTGACTATCCTGCCCTCGACTAGCCTCAGTGTCAATATCCTGAAAAGTGAAAATGTTGTTGTTAATTTTTATTTTAAATATTATAGTACGATCAAAATTACAAATTGATTATGAATAGGTTGACTAAGACCTTTGATGTATAAAGACAAATAGTCCTTTTTGCATATCCACTTGGGCTACTGATCATAACTTGATTTTGAAATATTGCTTGTTCATTCATTGGTGTTGAGTTCTTTTCCGGATTGAAGTCCATGTTCTTGATTTGGTTGCACTGAACATAATTATGAACAAAATTTTGTACAGAGTCATTATCACTAGGAGATGACAGACCATTAATTGGCCTCCTGTTGTTAAGATAATTAGGGCTAACAACAATGACCAGTTGTTGTCCCTTTATGTTACTATCCTGAAATTTTAATACAGGTGCACATCTAATTATTGTGCACCAAGATGAAATAATATTGTATATAATACTAATTTATTTTGATTAAAGTCGAATGCATGGTTTATGTTGTGGATATGTGAAATGATACCTTGGTTGTTCCAACAGAAACAAATCTTGGTGAACTTAAAATTTGTATACCGATTGCAAGTTCATAAGTTTTGAAACCTTTGTTATTCATTTATTAACAATGCATTGTTTGTGTGATTGTATGAGTCATTCCTAGTAGAATTTGAATTCATGTCCTCTTTTATGCCGAGAGAACTTGTTTGTATTCCACTGCTTCTTTATTCTATCTTTGTGTTATCATTCTATATTATTTCATTTTGATTTGTTTGCATAGCAACGTTTCCCTCATCAAATGATTGATTCGTACAATTAGTGTAAGCAGATATCTAAACATTGAACATGTATGTGAGTATATATATATATATATATATATATATATATATAATACACATAAATACTTATTCAAATATATACAATGCCATGTAATGCTTATACATCTTTTCCATGATTAGAGATATTTTCACCAGAAATAAGATCAATGGATGGTTCAATAATCCCTTTCAACATTTCATTACAATTGTCATTATATGTAGACATTGATGCCATAAGTTGACTTCGAGTATTTGCTCTCCTTATTAAATAATATATGATCTGGAATTTAGTGGACTCGTCTTGAGAATCAATGACGTTATAAAAGAGATGACCACAACGTTCTCTCCTTTGTTTGTTTGTTTTCTCATTATTCTTTTCATAGTTTAAATGGTGTTTCATATTAATATCTTCTTTTTTCCTAATAGTATTTTCATCGAGATTGGTTATTTTTGTCAAACGGTGTTTCCATCGACTTCTTCTCATGGCTGCAATTATTATTTTCTCTTATGACATATCTACATGAACATATAAGAATTAGCTATTGTGAAACCATATTAGTGAAGAAAGACATGTTATAGGTTTAGCAAGAAGAAACCAAAACATAAAATTTTCAACATTTTACAAATAATATGTTATAGTGTTTCTATTGTCCAAGCACACTAACATATGAACTAATATGCTATTCAAATTTATATCCAAGACATATCAAAAGAAAATGGCATGTATGATATATTTCTATTTCAAACATAATGTACACTGCATAACTCTTAGAAAGTCCTTTTGGAAGAAATGAATCTTATAAATATGATAATGAAGTAGTAATGTGAGATGTCAATTTGCATAAGGTACGTGAAAATAACATTCCATATATTTTTATATTCTCCCATTCAAAACACATCATCAATTGAATCCATGTCTGGGAAAATTAGAATGATCGAAATGTTGTTTACAAGCTCAAGAACACTTAGTTGTGTTGGAATGTCAAGTTTGGAATTAATGGATTCCAACATTCCATCTCCATCTACACCATTATAAAGTGCGTCAGTGAATTCATAGAAGACAAAATCAAGACGATTGTATTTGCACATTGTTGATGTAATTGTAACTTTGGAATGTATTCACTTGTATTTCTTATGTATTGTAACCCAATGTTTATTCCAGGATGTATTTGTAAAGTAGTTGAGTCATGTCATGCCCCGAGGTTCTTATCGGTAGTTTCTATAATGTAAACAAGTCATGTCAAGTAAAGGTGGGTAACCCTCCTATTGTCTAAGGGTTAAAGTCCTCGCAGTTCCGGGGCACTAGGGTTATTAGACTCACCTAGTAAAGTCGGCCCTAGTTGGGTTTA
Organism: Pseudotsuga menziesii; assembly: GCA_001517045.1. Lineage (NCBI taxonomy): Eukaryota > Viridiplantae > Streptophyta > Pinopsida > Pinales > Pinaceae > Pseudotsuga > Pseudotsuga menziesii. The sequence goes on from LPNX010536749.1 coordinate 774,314, forward strand.
GTCAAGTCAGGAATTAGTATAAATAGAGATCTAGCCTCTCTATTTATCACACACTCACTCACACTTAGTTGTAGCGCATAGCTGAGGAAGAGAAAGACACTGGCTCAAGGAAGAAAGAGGTTACTGATGTTAGGATATCATCTTACTATTTTTGGGTTTCACTTTTGGTGTTGATTCTATCTCTAAGGAAGTTGCGGGGGTTTTCTCCATTTATGCTTTCCCCGAGGAAAAACATTTTGTTCATTGTCTCTTGTGTTTGATCGCTATGCTTGTTGTTCTCTCAGTTAAATATCCTAATGTTATGCTAGCTTAATGTTAAAGTCTAACATGGTATCAGAGCTAACCTGAGAAGAAGACACTGTGCAACTGCAGGAACTAGGGCTTCCTACTTTATGGATCTATCTCCATAGATTTTCAGCAAAAGGGTGGAATAACTGTCCTCCCTAGGGCACATCTTTTTGTTGAAGCAGAATCCAATTCTAAGGTTTTTCAGTTTTGGACTTGACACTGTTGCCGAAAATTAGGGCTTTTCACAAAAGTGGAATTTTCCAGTGTGCCCAGGAATAGATTGATCTCCTCCCCAACATCTAATTTAGGGATCAAAATCAAAGCATTTGGTTGGACAAAACTCCAGAAAAGCAAAATACTAATCTGCTCCTAAACCAACACTACAGGATTTCAGCTCCAAATCCAGATCTGACATCTTGACCTGGTAAGATCTAAATCTTTTGTATTTCCATTTGAGGTTCTCAGTTAAGATTTCTCATCATACCAAGCTTGATGAAAATCTTTAGGGAGCTGATAACTTCTGAGCCTAGAAGTATAGGATCTCCCTGGTCCTGGAAGAAAATGAGTTGGACTCCTATATCAGTGAGAAGGTTCTAGTTCCAGAGGGAGATGAGGCCAAGGCATTACATAAGAAGAAGTTGGTTATGGAAAAGAGGATCATTGCTGATTCTATCAAGTATCACCTCATACCATAGGTTTCCTCCCTCAAGACACCTAAATCCATGTTTGATCCACTAACCAAACTGTTTGAGGGGAAGAACATCAATTGAAAGATGACTCTAAGGAACCAGTTGAAGAATGTAAAGATCCAGAATGAGGAGACCATCCAGTCATACTTTACAAGGGTCTCCCAGATCAAAGAACGGCTAGAAGCAAAAGATGAAGAAGTCGAGAATGCAGAATTTGTGATGACAACCTTGAATGGCCTCCCAAGGTCACGGGATTCTTTCATCCAAGGAATCTATGCTAGGAAGACGTTAGTCAAGTTCAGTAGACTGTGGGAAGAATGTTCACAAGAAGAAGCTCGAATAGCAGCTCGAGAAAAAAATATGGGAAGTCAAGATCAAGCTCTCACAGTACACTCTAGGAAAGGAAGAAGGAAAAATCATCATCACCAAGGTAAGCATTCTCATCAGAAAAATAATCCTGTAAGAAAGGATCCATCCAAAATCAGATGTTATACATGCGATGAAATAGGACACTTTGCTAGAAATTGTCCCATGAATAATAATGGATCCAAGAAGAAGAAGAACTCCAAAATAAGACATCATGATCACACTAATGAGGATGATGATCCTCCCAACAAGAGAGTAAAACAAGAAAGTGAAGACTCTTCAAGTGAAGATGAATATGTTCTGATCTCCGATCTCATGGGAACTGTCACTCATGGAAGCAAAGATTGTCTTATTGACATTGGGGATTCCAAATACATGACAGGTTTCAAGGAATCGTTTGAGAAACTATCCAAACATAATTCACCTCGTAAGGCAAAACTTGGGGATGACTACCAATATCCCATAAAATGTAGTGGTGAATCCTCCTACAAGCTAGACTCCGTAAAGTCTATGAAAATGAAGGATGTCTTGTTTGTACTAGGACTAAAGAATAATATTCTATCCATATCGGCACTGGATGCAAAAGGCATGAGGGTTGCATTTGTAGATGGCCAAGTCCTCATGTGGTCAAGAGGAAAGACTATTGACGATGTAATAGTGATTGGAGAACAAGAAGGAGGATTATACAAATTTATGGGTCATCCAAAACAAGCATTGACCCATGACAGAGTAGAGCCAAATGAACTTTGGCATAGAAGGCTTGCACATGTGCATTACAGAGCACTACCACTTGCAAGCAAAGCTGTTGAAGGTCTTCCAGAAATTCAAGCAAAACATGAAGGGGTTTGCAAAGGATGTGCGAAAGGAAAGAATACAAAGAATACATTTCCAAGTAGTGAGAGCAAAGCAAAAGGAATCTTGGAATTCATGCACTCCAATGTATGCGGACCAATGTCATCAAGTTCACTAAGCGGGTATGTATACTATGTTTCTTTCATTGATGACTTTTCTAGGAAGACATGGATTTACTTCATGAAGAACAAAGATGAAGTTTTCAGCAAGTTCAAGGAATTCAAAGCCTTGATCGAGAACCACACAGAAAAGAAGATCAATACCTTTCGATCAGATAACGACGGAGAATTCACATCAAATGAATTAAAAGACTTATGCAAAGAATCGGGGATTAATAGGGATTTCTCCACTCCATATAATCCACAATAGAATGGGATTGCAGAGAGGAAGAATAGAACTATCATGGAATCTTCAAGAGAAATGCTTCATGATAAAGACCTTCCCATGCATCTATGGACAGAATCTGCCAGAATAGTGGTGTATGTACAGAACCGTACTCCACACAGAGTACTTGAGAATAAGACACCTGAAGAAGTATTTTCCAGCAAGAAACCAGAATTCATCCATCCAAGAATATTCGACTATCTAGTGTACATACATATTCCAAAAGAGAAGAGAATGAAAATAGATCCTTCAAGAAAGAAGGGTATATTTGTGGGATACTCTGAAAGCTCGAAGGCTTACATAATATACTTCCTAGGATTCAAGAAGATCGACATCAATAGGGATGTGACATTTGACGAAGACACAACTTACAACAAATCTAGAAAGAGACCTACTGAAGATCCTAAAGAAGCAGAAGCACTGAGAATTCATGATACAACCATGAACGAAGAAATTCAAGAAGAAGATCGAGAATTTGAAGAACTACAAAGACTTGTAGATCCACCTCATGAGAAGAATCCTCACAAGAGGAAACCTGTTTGGGTATGAGAAATTATCCAAGGTGCGGAAAGATATGGGGCTCTAGAAGAGAATCACAAAGAAAGAAAGAGAACCAGATCCTACTCCAGATATGTAGCTTTACTATGTGATTTTATCAATGAAGAACCTTCCATTTATGAAGAAGCGGCAGAACGAAAAGAATGGAAGAATGCTATGATCGAAGAGTATCAATCGATCATGAAGAATGATGTTTGGGATGTTGTCCCAACACCAAAAGGGAATTCGGTTGTAAATTCCAAATGGATCTACAAGATCAAGCATGCTGCAAATGGTAGCATAGAGAAATATAAGGCAAGATTTGTGGATCATGGTTTCTCACAGAAAGAAGGAATAGACTTTGAAGAAACCTTTGCACCTGTAGCCAGATACACTTCCATGAGATCAGTACTTGCTCTGGCTGCAGTGATGAAATGGAAGATGCACCAAATGGATGTGAAGACTACTTTCTTGAATGGTGTAGTGGAAGAGGAAGTGTATGTAGAACAACCACTTGGTTTTGAGACACATGACAAGGAGTCTCATGTGTGCAAATTGAAGAAAGCCCTGTATAGTTTGAAATAGGCACCTAGGACATGGTACGACAGAATTGACAGCTTTCTATCCAGTTTTGGCTTTACCAAGAGTAAAGCAGATTCCAACCTTTACTACAAGGTTGAAGACGGAAACCCAGTGATGCTCCTACTGTATGTAGATGATCTGTTTGTAACAAGTATGGATGGGTTGATTTCTGATACAAAGAGAAAGCTTGCTACCGAGTTCAAAATGAAGGACTTGGGTATGATGCATTATTTTCTAGGCATGGAGGTGTGGAAGAATATGGATGGAATCTCCCTCGAATAAGGGAAGTATGCAGTAGAGATCTTGAAGAGGTTTGGGATGATGGACAGCAAAGCCATGACCACACCTATGGCATCGAACCTAAAGCTATTGAGTGATGCTTCATCAGAGACGGTTGATGCTATGATGTATCGTCAGATGATTGGGTCCTTGACGTATCTAACGAACATGAGACCAAAGATTTTCTTTGTTGTGAACACCTTGATCCATTTCTTGACATATCCGAGACATGTTCACTTGATTACTACAAAGCATATTTTGAGATACCTGAGGGGTACAATGGATTATAGGATCAAGTATGAGGCAAATCAGAAGATTAACCTAGAGGGTTACGTTGATTTAGATTGGGTAGGTAGTGCCATTGATAGGAAGAGCACTTCAGGGTGTTGCTTCAGTATAGGATCAGGTGTGATCTCTTGGTTTAGCAAGAAGCAATCCTGTGTGGCACTGAGTACAGTTGAAGCAGAGTATGTCACAACTTGTTCAGCTAGTTGTGAGGAAGTATGGCTATGGAAGCTATTGTCTGATTTATTTGATCTCAAATTGGATGCTACTTGTATACATTGTGACAACAAGAGTTGCATGAAGTTTTCAGAGAATCCAGTGTTCCACTATATCAAGGATATGGTGCAGAGGGGAGTAGTGAAGCTCCAGTATGTTGCGATGGAGGAACAAATAGCTAATGTATTGACAAATCCATTGGCTAGGGTGAAGTTCAAGTACTTCAGGGAGAAGCTTGGTGTTCTCCAGATTGATATTTCCTCCAAGGGAAAGTGATGAGTCCCATAGCCATTCTGACATGGTGAGAGGATTGGTTCCTTCCATGGTCAGATGTAAGGGATGAGCCATTCTATCATGGTGAGAGGATTGGTTCCTTCCATGTCAGATATGAGTGCTGAGATCCATAGCCACTCTGACGAGTAGGTCAGATGTAAGGGCTGATCCATTCTATCGTGGTGAGAGGATTGCTTCCTTCCATGTCAGATATGAGTGCTGGCCATTCTGTCGAGTAGGATAGATGTAAGGGAAATTTTCATTCTTTGAATGGAGCTACCTGGTGAGGTACCAGGAACACTCAGTCTAGGACTGAGTAGCCATTCTGATGTGATAGAGGGATGTGTTCCCACTTGATCAGATATAAGGGCTGAACCATTCTTTCATGGCTAAAGGATTAAGTTCCTTCCATGTCATATGTGAGTGTTGGCCATTCCGATGAGCAGGTCAGATGTAAGGGCAACTACCATTCTCTAGGAGAATGGAGGCACCTAGTCAGTTACCAGGTAGCTCAGTCAAGGAGGATTGGGGGCCATTCTGATATGAATGTAGGATTGGTTCCTACAAGATCAGATGTGAGTGCAAGCCCTTCCATCATTGTGAGCAGGATGTGTTCCCGCCTTGATGGATGTAAGTGCAGAGCCTTTTCATCACTATGAGCAGGATGTGTTCCCACCTGGATGAATGTAAGTGCAGAAATCTTTCATCATTGTGAGCGGGATGTGTTCCAGCCTAGATGAGAGTCTTTCATCATTGTGAGTAGGATGTGTTCCAGCCTAGATGAAACTTATAAAATCTTCCATCATTGTGAGTAGGATGTGTTCCAGCCTGGATGGAAGTACAAAACTCTTCCATCATTGTGAGTAGGATGTGTTCTAGCCTGGATGGATGTGAGTACTGTTCCTTTCTGACGAGTAGGTCAGATGTAAGTGCTGAAGCCTTTTCACAGATGTTAGTGATGTGATGTCCTATCATGTTGGTGAATGTGAGTGCTGGGCCTTTCTGATGTGATTATAGGATTGGTTCCTATATGATTAGATGTGAGTGTTGGGCGTGCCTTTCTAATGAGTAGGTCAGTTGTAAGTGTTGGGAGAAGACCTACATGATGGCTAGGCCTAGAACCAACATGAAAAAGGGCTGGCTCTGTAGAACTTCCTATGACGAGAAGAATCATGAGATAGCACCAGTGATGATCTAGATCCAGTGATGATCGAGATCCAGTGATGATGACCAGTGATGATTCAAATCGAGTGATGATAACCAGTGATGATCCAGATCCAGTGATGATGACCAGTGATGATCCATATCAAGTGATGATCCAGATCCAGTGATGATGACCTGTGATGATCTAGATAGAGAGATGATCCAGATCCATTGATGATGTCCCATGATGATCCAGATTGAGAGATGATCCAAATTCAAAGAATGAAGATGACTTGAAGACTCAGAAGACTTGAGATGTAGATGACAAGATGATCCAGTTGATACAGAGAAGAAGACCAGTGCTGAAAATTGTGTCAAAAGAATACCTTCCTAGTTAAGAGGGAGTGTTGATGTATTTGTAACTTCGGAATGTATTCATCTATGTATCTTATGTATTGTAACCCGATGTTTATTTCGGGATGTATCTATAATGTAATTGAGTCATGTTGTCATGCCCCGATGTTTCGATCAGGAAAATCAATAATGTAAACAAGTCATGCCAAGTCATAGTGGGTAACCCTCCAATTGTCTAAGGGTTAAAGTCCCCGCAGTTTCGGGGCACTAGGGTTATTAGAATCTCCTAGTAGAGGTCGGCCTTGGTAGGGTTTAAGTCATGTCGAGATTAGTATAAATAGAGAACTGGAGTCTCTATTTAACATACAAGTCATCCACATTCAATTATAGCGCATAGTTGAGGAAGGAGAAGACACCGGGGCTAGATAAGAAGAATATTACTGTTGTCGGGAGATCACTTACTATTTTGGTGCTTTTACTATTTTGGTGTTGATTCTATCTCTGAGGAAGTTGTGGGGTTTTCTCCTTTATGTTTTCCCCGAGGAAAAACACTGTGTTTATTGTCTCTTGTGTTTGATTGTTGTACTTGTTATTCTCTCAGTTAAAGATCCTAATAATGCTAGCTTAATGTTGAAAAACTAACACTCTATTTATGGTTTCCCCAAGGAAAAAAACTGTGTTCATTGTCTCTTGTGTTTGATTGCTATGCTTGTTGTTCTCTCAGTTAAATATCCTAATGTTATGCTAGCTTAATGTTAAAATCTAACACACATGAGCATGTACTTATCAATTGTTGCAACTGAAAAATATCCATTGCATTTTGTGTTGATGTCTAAGGTCAAATTAGACATGAAACTCCATCGTATTCCATTTTCAACCCATTCAATAATTCTAGACGAATTTTTCAGAATTCTTGAATCAACTTGAATGGTTGTTTCTTCTACAGGCCACACTATAGTTCTCCCATCGTTGATAAAACAAATAATTTCACTACAATGACCTGCTGAGCTAATAGATATTGTTGAATTTGAGTGCGGAATAAACTAAAATCCCCATTTATTATTCTCAATTCTATCCAACATAACTTGTATAGACATATATGAGTAGCTCTGGAAATCATAAGACTATGCACCCAATATATTGTTCCATTATGCAATATGGGTTTTTTTGGCGGTGAAACATTACCATTTGGAGGACATGTTTGTCTCCACTGCATGTGAAGACTGGTAGAAATAAAAAATCTTGCTTGAAATTCCGCATAAACATGTTTGAGAGCTTCCCAATGATAATTTTGTTGTTGAAAATTTATTAACAATGCAAAGAAACCCCAATCACCAAGATCAAGAGACCTTATAAATGTATAAGTCTTTATGAAAGGATTGATGATGTAGTTGTTTCTTTTTTTGATATAGGTTACTGGCTAACAAAACTAAAACAATTGAACCACATGTGGATTCAATTTGTAGTCATTGTTTAGAAGTGGCATAGATAAAGATGAACAATTTCGTAGTTGGTTAATGTAACGACCATTAAATTTTTGTCTAGAATAAGAGACAAAATTAACTAAAACTCCATATTATTTGGTTTGATGATGTTTCCATTTTGAGATAAAATTGTTATCAAGCAACTTTTGACTGCAGCCTTTGCAAACCATTTTTAAATGAATAATCATCAATAAAGGAAACTAAAGAAAAATCATTTGAAGTATGTCTATTGGCAATGAGTTCCAAATTGTAGGGACCATATCCATTTCTATAATACAACATAAAATAATGTGTTAGCACACTGATGAATGTAAATATTGCTTAATTTTTAAAAAGTGATAAAACACACTTCGTTTATTTGTTTATTTTGGTAGCAATAAATATCATTACAAATTTTTACAATAAGCGAATCATATTTTTGCATATTATTTGTACTATTGAAGTACAAGATTAAAATAAGATTGCAAGAATTCACATACACTCCAAAAAATAAAACATTAGTTTGACTTTTTTTTTGTTTTTGAATTTACATATAGATAAGAATTACATTTCGTAGGATAATATAAAAAGATCACCAAAATTCACATAAGATGCAAAATAAAACATATTTTTGCATATTGTTTATATGTCATAATGATCTAACGACTCAAGCCAATTTGTAGGCAAAGAGATCAAATCGCCGAATCCTTCCATGCTTGGAGTGAGTGGGAAACTTTTTTAGACATGATAATATTGGTGCATTGGTTATCTATTGGCATAGGCAGAAGAAGAATTGAGAGCAGTGATCCTTCATAATGTCCTACACAAGTAACCTCACAAGAATTGAGTTCATAATATATAAGTGGAATTTGACCATATTTACAAATCAAAATAAAACTTCTCTCCTAAAAGGGCTTCTCCCACTAAAGGGGATGGTGGGTTAGGGCTTGTCTCTCCTAAAAGGGTTTCTTCCCCTAAAGAGGATGGTTATTTTTTGAGGTCTTATTCTACATATCCTTCGTCAAGCATTTGTATTGATGATGGGAGTCAATTTTTATCTGGATCTTCTGCTGGTAATTTGTCTCTGTTGGAGCCTTGTGCACTTACTCATACTCTTAGTTTTGTGGGGCTCGTTTGTTCATTCGGAAGATTTTCCAAGAAAGTTAGAGAAAATTATTCTTTTTTCAATGTTACTTAATGATTTTTCTCTCCCTTGATTGTTGTGGTTTATCTAGTTTACCCAAAAAACTAGTGATCCATAGGTTGATAGAGGAGCAACACCTGGATGTTTTGTTTCTACAAGAAAGTATGTGTAATGGGAAAGCTATTGTAGCAAAGTTGGAGTTGTTGATTAAAGGTTGGAAGTTTGTTAGTGTTGATGCTAAAGGTAAATCTGGTGGATTATTGTTGGTTTGGAAGGTTATTTTCTTTCATTTCTTGAATGCTTGGGAAGTTGTTTCTGGTCTTGGTGTTTCTCTCTGTAATACCCCCTGAATTAATAATTGTTATTCTACTGGAAAGTACCTTGATTATTATTTTATTATTCTTTGATAGGAAAGTAAACACTAAAACACTTTGTAATAAAACATTCCTTATTTAATAAAATATGATGAAGGGGAACAAAAGTGGATATAGTTGTTGAAAAGTGTTTGTTGACCCACAAGAGGAAAATGACAAGTGTAAAAAACCACTGAGCGAGAACTCGAGATGCAGGAGGCATCATCCCCAAAAATCAGGTTTGCACTCCTAGTTGAGTGCTAAAGAGCAAGAGGCGCATAAATGACCAAGTCCTAGGAAAAATACTATTTAATAGTATGTCCATGAGAAGCAGTAGGCTAGCATTGGACAGGGATTAACATTTGTAAAATGCAAGATATGGCACATTGAGATATTTTTCTCTTGTGGTTCAACGAACAGGCTCGAGGATTCTGGAGAAAGTAATTTAGCTGGTCTGGGAATTGGTTGGTAGGAACAACTTCTCCACTTTTGTTTTCCTAGCGTTGGTGCCAGGTTCCTACTCCATTTTCTTAACAATGATTTTAGATGTAGTAGGATGTATATGTGAAATGTTAAATTGCAATTATATTTCTAGGAAATATTGTTTATCCATTTCTGTAGAACCATTATCCATGTTTTGTATACCATATATCTGTACAATGTTAGATTGTTCTCAACGAATCCAAGATCAGGCATCCATACCGGCATAAAGGATTGTTAGTAATGTATTACTATAGAAATTATTATTTCGTTTTGAGTTAGATTTACAACTGTTAAATTATGTTAAGATGACGAAATCAAGAAAAATGTTAAGCATCAAGATAATCTAAGATCTAATTAACTAACAGTAAAACAAAAATCCCCTTCCAAACCAAAATCCTTTCAATCTGCAAGGTTAAATGCCAATCCGCAAAAGAAGTTAGATCAATGGTGAGGTTTAAATATGAAAAGATATTGATAGTTCACAGGAGCTACGGAGGCCCCATAGTTGAGAATAATTTTAAAAATTAAGGGTTCCTGCAATCCACAATCCGCATTGTTGAAAGTGGAAAGCAAGAAGTTAAGTTGTGAAAGAAATTAAGAGTTTCTGAAATCCACAATTTGCATTGTGTAAAGAAGAAAGTTAAATTGTAAAAGAAATGAAGGGTTTCCACAATCCGCATTGTGGAAAGCAGAAAACATAAAGTTATTATGTAATAAAATTTAAGGGATTTCGCAATCCGTAATCTGCATTGCAGAAAGCTGAAAGCGAAAAGATAATTTGTAAATGGATTTATGGGTTTCTGTAATCCCCAATACGCATTGCAGAAACAAGAAAATTAATTTGGAAAAGGAATTAAGGGTTTACACAATCTATAATACACATTGCGGAAAGCAGAAAGAGGAAATTTAATCTGTAATAAAATTTAAGGGTTTCCCCAATCCACAATCCGCATTTCGGAAAGAGGAAAGTAGAAAGATAATTTGTAAATGAATTTATGGGTTTCCGCAATCTGAAATATATATTGCAGAAAGAAGAAAGTGGAAATTCAATTTGTGGTTGATTTTATGGGTTTCTGCAATCCGCAATCTGCATTGCAGAAAGTTAATTTGTAATTGATTTTATGGGTTTCTGCATTCAACAATATGCATTGCAGAACCAGAATCGTAGAAGGGTAAATTTTATGGTTATTTGTAATTCCGCAATCTGCATTGCAGAAGGGCCCTTGCGGAAGGATCATTGCAGAATTATCAGTGCAGAATGGTCACTTTGAAAGAACAGTAAACTTAGCAATTTTTTTGGTTTAAATAGTGAAGTGTTTTAAAAAACTAATTTTGGGAGATGGATTCTATGGTTAAAGGAAATGATGATCAATTTGCAATGTCAAGTCTATGCAATCATAACTCTCTAAGGTTAGATAAATTTCTATAATAGCTAGGGATTTCAATATTATTTATGAATATTTTTTATTAAATAATTTTATTTATTTATGAATATTGAGGTATGTTACATATGGCATCAGAGCAACAATTACAGCACTAGGCCTGAATCAAATCAACACTAAATCTACTACAACAGAAAACTAGCTTCAATTTTATCATTGGTTAAATTCTCTTACAGCCAGTAAAGAGAACAATAACTACATTTTATAGGAAACATGGTAGATGTTGAGATGTCTGTAGAAGGACGCCACCCAGAAAATCCTTATTGTGAAGAAGAAAACATAAGGGATTGGAAAATTTGGGTAGACTTAAATGATAGCCAGGACAATAAATCTGAACTAAAATGAACTATTAATTAGTTAATATATGAATTGAGAAAGGTTAAGGAAGATAAAGGGCGAATTATAAAGGATCAAGAAGAACTAAATAGTATTATGTTACCAAAAATATATAATGACAAAAAAGATAAAAATAAGGAATCTAGCATGAAATGCCTAAAAATGCACCTTACAAACATAAAGGCAGAAAGCTGGAATTTTTTAGCCATAAACTTGACACTTCAATTGAAGAGTCAGTTAAACATCACAGAAAACATCAAGAGTCAAGAGAAATCAATGACAATAACAAGAATAAAAGAAAATACAAACCCTATGAGGAAATCTCTGGGGAGTTTAAGAAAATTAAACCACCCATGTTTAATGGGGAGATTGAGAAGGGCAAAGAAGCAGAGGCCTGGTTTTCCAGAATAAAAAGTATTTTTGGATATATAACTACTCTGATGAGTTAAAGGAAAAATGGCCATCTATAATATGATCAGAAAGGCAGATATATGGTGGCAAGACATAAAGAAGGTTAAGGGTATAAAATAGAGATATGTAACCTGGAAAAATTTTAAGAAACTCTTTAAAAGAAAGTACTTATCTGAAAGGTATTTTTTATAACAAGAATAGAGAATATATTGTATTATATAAATGGTTTCATGCGGCTAGGCTTACAAAAGAAGAGACAAAGCTATGAAATTCAAACTGTTTGTAAAAAAATGCCTATGCTGCTAAAATTGTAGGCTAAAATCAAAGCATTACTGTTTTTCAAAAAAAATCTACTGAAGCCCTTCGATGAGTAGATAAGTACATACTTTCCTAATATTAAAAGACAAAAAAACATAAATTACCATAATACTGAGGCTGTTGTCTCTACTTATCCCGTGGGGCTTTTTCATGTTGGGAAACTGAGGTATCCTCCATTGGATGATCCCTTGCAGGATATGTTTGACAGTGGATACACTGATTCATGCTGACTAACTTGTGTAAGTCTTCCTTCATGTATCCAATGGTTCCCATAAGCTCATAGAGGTCTCTATGGTTATCTTCAATCTTGGCATCATGGTTTCCCATTTTCTTGGCCATCCACTTGACTTCTTCAGCTGTAGAAGTTCCTTATCCCCCCCCCCCCCCTGTTCACAATGTCGTAGAGCCAGCGAAGGTGTTGCTTGATGTCCTTCAGCAACTCCTGCAAATCATTCAATGTTACCTTTTTATCGTTTCCATCCATCTCTGCAAAAGAATCCAAGCCTGCGTGAACATGGAAAGAAGTATGCACCTCCTGTGCATAGCATGACCTTCCCTTTTCCTCAATACTGAGAAGATCGAGAGCCTAGGAGTGCAAGAAATATGCTGAGGGTGAAACTAGCTCTGCACTGCAACCAAAATGATCCAAGAACTGAGCTAGGGGATGAAGGTTATCGTCTTCCATTGTTGATTCCATGCATCTAATCAGCCTAGAAGAGCCATCCTTGGAATTAATAACCTTCACATGGGTGATGACGATAGAGGTGCATTCCCGATAGCTGGTTGTAGGGGAAAAGTACGATTTGCCGGATGTAGTGAGGATGTCAGTGATTGCAGGATCGAGGTGGAGGGGTGGTGTCCACCATAGAGCAATAAGAATTGGAAGTTTCGAAGGTAGAGGCACTAGGCATCGGGACTAGGCCACCCAAGAGCCCCCTTTCGGACCACCACATCTTGAATTTAGTTATAAGGAACATAAATTGGAGTTGTTAAAATGCCGTTCACTCTTGAAATTCCAATTTTTAGCTTGGCCCCTTGGTTTGCTAAGATGTCATCCTCTGAGTTGTTACTTCTCAGGATATGAAAGAAGGAGGTATGAATGTTTACTGAGGTTTTCTTGATCCGATCATAAATCCTTCAGATTTTAGTTGCTCCTTTGCTGTACACAGATATCATTTTGCGAGTAACTTGAGTGGAGTCACCCAGGACTGTAACTTTAGTGATTTTGTTGTGCTTGATATGTTCCATCCCAAAGAGGAGTGCAAGACATTCAGCTTCATTATTGGTTTTTCGACCAAGACCCCAGGCATAATTCAATACTTCGATTCCTTCGGGATCGAAGATGATCCCACCTGCACCTGTCTCCCCTGACTTATCTAAAAAGTATAATGAAGAAAAATAAAAATAATTTTATGAACTAAGGCTAGGAGCCATGACAATGAAAAAACTCTGCAGTAAGTTCTTAATCTTAATTCGTTATGTTTCGTATATAATTGATGAGAAACATAAAATTCAATGGTTCCTCAGTTGTTTTCCCATGATGTTCAAAGAACGGATTGAATATGACAATCCAAAGACTCTAGAGGAAGCGACGATGATGACAAAATTTTGTTACAACCAGAATAAGAACAAAAGAGAAAGTATACCAGCTTGGAAAAATCAAAGGCAAAATAATTTTTATTCCAAGAGAAAGAAAAATAAGTTCCATAAGAATTCAGGGAATAACTACAGGGGATACCAATATCATACTATTGTAACAACTTTAAACCCCAAATCCCTACAGTAAAAGAACCTTCAAATGTACCTAATAGAAACTAGGCACAAAAAGAACCCTTAAAATATTGGGAGTGTGGATGGCCACACTACATTAGAGATTGTTCAGCAAGGAAATAGAATTTTAATGTCCATTCTATCCAAGAAGTAGTTACAGTTGGGGATATGGCTAGGAGCATGCCCAGAATCTACGCTGCACTAGAAAATAGGCAAGCAGACCACCAGACTTCTATGGTTTAAATTGAAGATATGATAAATAGTCAACCTATCTCTATTTTAATTGATGTAGGTGCAATCTTGAGCTATATATCACCTAGAATAGTTGATTTATGCAATTTGGTACCTAGAAAGTTTGATAAATCATGGCTAGTATAGTTAGCCACAAGTGTAGAAACAGAAAGTTACTAGTCTTGTTAGAAATTGTAAAATAAGGATGAATGAATTTCTTACGCATGTTAATGTAAATGGGTGCATCCATGGAGCTGAGTTACACTTTTTGGCAAGGTGCTTTCAGAAAAAACATAAAAACGTACCTCGATCGAGTAATTTTTAAACCCTCGAACGAGGTCATAACACCTCGATCGAGGGCTTAACAAAACCTCGATCTAGCTTTTAAGAATACCTCAATCTAGGTTTTAAGACCTAGATCTAGGTTTTAAAAGACCCTTGATCTAGGTTTTAAAAAAACCTCGATCTAGGTTTTAAAAAAACCTCGATCTAGGTTTTAAGACCTCAATCTAGGTTTTAAAAAAACCTCGATCTAGGTTTTAAGAAAACCTCGATCGAGGTTTTAAGGCCGCGATCGAGGTCCTTGTGCAAAAACACTTATAAAAAGAGGTTTAAATGGTAGCTCGATCGAGGGTTTAATAAAACCTCAATCGATCTTATTTAAAAACCTCGATCGAGGGATGTTAATACCTTGATCGAGCTAATACCTCGATCGAGGACCTGAAAAACAGAGAACTAGCCCTCTTATAGGAAAATCAATGTTTCTCTGTGTCTTCTAGGGGTGTAAACCCTGCCATTCATGGCACACAACTGAGCAGAGTTCATACCGATAGATTCGTCACTGAATCCTCTATCCATTGAGATATCATGCATGCGTTTTGGCATTCATATGTTTTTTTTTAATTAGTTCTAAAACTTACACTTAGAAAACCAGATAACAACTTCGAAGCAACTCAAAGAAAAATCCGCCGAGTAAAATATACACATCCAAAAATTTCTTAAAAATGGGCAGCCCACACATCGACATGTCCTCTTCAAAAGGGTATCTTTGGTTTTTCAATTTTTGAAAACAGTGAAAAAAAAGCTTGGATGGACACACGTGTGTATAAAATGATGCTGAAATCAGATGTGGTCACTTTCGAAAAATAATAAATAATTGTATATTGAGAAATAAAATAACAAAAAAATATGCAGACCACAGTACATTTTGTGTAGATCATGCTCATATATATATATTTTTTAAATTATTAATGTAAGATTGAATTATTGGGGATGGACACGAGCCACTTATTAACTTCTTCAAATTTTTAAGGCCACACACTTCATTAAATAAAAAATTTCACACATTAAATGACATCGGAATATTTTTTTTTTTAAATATCATTGGAAAGCCAACATAATATTCTACAATTTGTTTTTTTACTGCAAGTTGAAATTCACATGGCATATATGCGTTTCAAGGGATTTTATCTAGCACATGAGTAAAAAATCAGGTTTTTCATCGCCAAATTTGGCCAAAAAGTGTTACCCGCCTTCATGGAATCATCCAAATATTCTTCCTTTAGGATCCCATGATTTATTAATAGGAATGGATTGGCTAGAGGAACATAAAATTGTGTTGAATTGTTTTGATAAAACCTTTACTTGTGCTAATGATAATGGAAACAATATAAAAGTTAAATGGGTCCCTAGGAAGGTGGCCATTAGAGAGATATATGCATTACAAATGAAAAGATCAGTAAGAAAGGGGTGTAAAGTGTTTGATGTATATATAATGAATGGTAGTGAGAATGATAACATTGAACTTAAAAGAGTTTGAAGACATCTTTCTAGAAGAAGTCCCTAAACTTCCTTTGAAAAGAGATATTGACTTCACAATCGATCTGATACCCAAAGTAGTACCAACATAGAAAGCTCCATATCGAATGAATATAACAGAACTTACAGAGCTAAAATCACAACTACAAGAAATAATCGATAAAAGTACATTCGACCAAGTGTATCTTCCTGGGGAGCACTAGTCTTGTTTGTGAAAAAGAAGGATGGAACACTAATACTATGTATAGATTACGGACAGTTAAATAAAATGACCATTAAAATATTCTACCCAATCCCTCGAATAGATGATCTATTTGATCAATTTCGTGGAGCAACTAACTTATCAAAGATAGACATAAGGTTGGGTTACCAGCAAGTATGAATAAAAGATGAGGATATATTTAAAACAACATTTAGGACCTGTTACGCTCATTATGAGTTTTTCATAATGCCTTTTGGGTTGACAAATGCACCTACTTCTTTTATGTGTTTAATGAACAATATCTTAAGCAACTACCTAGATACATTTGTGGTTGTATTTATCGACGACATACTAATTTACTCTAAGAACAAACAAGAACATTTAAGAATAGTTTTGCAAGTATTATGAGAACAACAACTTTATGCAAAATTCAGTAAATGTTATTTCTTTAAAGATAAGATTCAGTACCTCAGACACATAGTGTCTAATGATGGAATCTCAATTGACCCAGACAAGGTAAAGGTCATCATGGAATGGTCGGTTCCTAAAAATATATCAGACATCAAATCATTAATGGGAAGTATTGGATCCTACAAGAAGTTCATAGAAGGTTTTTCTAATATTTCCTACCCCATAACTTCCTTACAAAAGAAAGGTAAAAAAATCGAATGGAGTGAAAAATGCATGGAGAGTTTTAACAAACTAAAACACTTATTAACTATCACCCCAATCTTAAATATTGTTGATCCATTCAAGGATTTCATCGTATGTACCGACGCTTGCAATGAAGGGTTAGGCGAAGTTTTATTACAAGACAATTATGTTGTGGCATATGAGCCTAGAAAAATAAAAAATAATGAGAAAAAATACGCAACACATGATTTAGAACTTGCTACTATAATTCATGCCTTGAAAATGTGGCGACATTATCTAATTGGAAGAAAATTTATACTTATGTCAGATAACATAAGTCTTAAATATTTATTTGACCAACATAATTTGAATGCAAGACATGCTAGATGGATGTAATTTTTAAGCGAATATGATTTTGAAATCAAACATATAAAAGGAAAAGAAAATAAGTAGAAGACGCTCTAACTCGTCATGCAAATTTACTGTTTGCAAACAACAACTACGAATCTGATCTAGGTTTTAAGTGCTGAAAATTATGACGGGGAATATCAGAGTTTAAAAGAAAAGGCTACTAAAAATGAGCAAGAACAAGTAAAAATAGAATTCAACCTAAACCAACCAATATTGTTTCTGCATAAAAACAGATTGTATATACCAAACATAAGAGAAATTAAACTTACAGTTATGAATGAGCTTCATAAAAGACCATATTCAGAGCATCATGGATACCAGAAAATGATCATTGTGATAAAAAAGAATTCTTTTGGTCGAATATGAAGAAGGAGGTGGTTGAATACTTAGCTCACTACATAGAATGTCAACAAGTTAAAGTAGAGCATCAACATCCAATAGGACTATTGCAGCCATTACCTATTCCATAATGGAAATGAGAAACCATTAGTATGGACTTCATCACTGGCCTACCAAATAATTTTAGACAACATGATTCCATCATGGTCGTAGTTGATAAACTAAGTAAGGCTTCCCATTTTATTCCTGTTAAATCTACATATAAAGTTTTTAACATTGCATAGATTTTCATGAAAGATATATTCAGGATGGATAGTGTACCAAAGGTAATAATATCGGATAGAGACGTGAAGTTCACGGGTAACTTTTGGAAATCCTTGTTTAAAGGTTTGGGCACACGGTTAAATTTCAGTAATACATATCATCCACAAACAGATGGGAAGACTGAAATATTAAATCAAGTCTTATAGGACATTCTAAGGATGTATGTCATGGACAAACCAGGTAAATGGAAAGATTACCTACACTTAGTAGATTTTGCATATAATAATAATTTTCAAGTTTCTACAGGAATGAGTCCATTTGAAATATTGTATGGGCGTAAGTATAATACTCCAATTTCATGGAGTATCCTAGTTGATAGATTAATGTTAGGACCTGACTTATTAAAAGATATGGAACTAACCGTGAAACAGGCACAACAAAACTTGAAGGATACCCGAGACAAACAAAAACTTTACTCTGACTTAAAAAGAACTCCTAGAGAGTTCCAGGTGGGTGATCATGTGTACATAAAGGTAAAGCCCAAGAAAAGTACCTTAAGATTGGGAAATTATAAGAAATTGGCACCCAACTATTGCAAGCCATTTGAAATTCTAGCTAAAGTAGGGTCGGTTGCATACTAGTTAGTCCTACCACCCATTATTAAAGTACATAATGTGTTTCAGGTTTATATATTGAAAATATATTTTCATGATGTTTCTCATGTGATTGATTGGAATGTAATCTAGATGGAACCCGAGGGAGTGTTCCAAGTGGGACCGGAGTGCATATTCGACAGGAGAGATTTCTTACTATAGAACCGTACCATTGAACAGGTAAAGGTGCAATGGAAGCACCTTATTGCAGAAGAAGCTACTTGGGAGTTGGAAAGTAATATACAGGAGGCATATCCAGACTTATTCCAAAAGGCTCACATGGAAGAATAAAAAAAATTATAACACTAAGGATGGTGTTATGTTTTAAGGGGAGGTGTATGTAATACCCCTGAATTAATAATTGTTAATCTGCTGGAAAATACCTTGATTATTATTTTATTATTCTTTGATAGGAAATTTAAGAATAAAACACTTTGTAATAAGACATTCCCTATTTAATAAAATATGTTGAAGGGGAACAAAAATGGATATAGATTTTGAAGAGTGTTCGTTGACCCACAAGAGGAAAATGACAAGTGGAAAAAACAACTAAATGAGAACTCGAGATGCAGGAGGCATCATCCCCAAAAATCAGGTCTGCACTTCTAGTTGATTGTTAAAGAGCAGGAGGCTCATAAATGACCAAGTCCTAGGAAAAATACTATTTAATAGTATGTCCATGAGAAGTAGGAGGTTAGCATTGAATGAGGATTAACATCTGTAAAATGTAAAATATGGTGCATTAGATATTTTTCTCTTGTGGTTCAACGAACATGATCGCAGGTTCTGGAGCAACTAATTTGGCTGCTCTGGGATTTGGTTGGGAGGAACAGCTTCTCCACTTTTGTTTTCCCAGTGTTGGTTCCAGGTTCCCACTCTCTTTTCTTATGAATGATTTAGATGCAGTAGGATGTATATGTGAAATGTTAAACTACAGTTATATTTCTAGGCAATATTTTTTATGCATTTCTGTAGAACCATATCCATGTTTTGTATATCATAGATTTGTACAATGTTATATTGTTCTCAACGTATCCAAGATCGGGAATCCATACCCGCATAAAGGAATGTTAGTAATGTATTACTATAGCAATTATTATTTCATTATGAGTTAGATTTACGACTGTTAAATTATGTTAAGATGACGAAATCAAGACAAAGGTTAAGCATCAAGATAATTTCATATCTAATTAACTAACAGTAAAACACAAATACCCTTTCGAACCAAAATCCTTTGAATCTGCAAGGTTAATTTTCGATCTGCAAAAGAAGTTAGATCAATGGTTACGTTTAAATCCGCCAAGAGATCGACAATTCACAAGAGCTGTGGAGGATAATTTGTAAAAATTAAGGGTCTCTGCAATCCGCAATCCGCATTGCGGAAAGCAGGAAGTTAAATTGTGAAAGAAATGAAGGGTTTCTGCAATTTGCAATGCGGAAAGTGGAAATCGAAAAGTTAAATTGAAAAAGAAATGAAGGGTTTCCGCAATCCACAATCCGCATTGCAGAAAGAGAAAAACGAAAAGTTAATTTGTAATAGAATTTGAAGGTTTTCGTAATCCACATTGCGGAAAGTTGAAAGCAGAAAGATAATTTGTAAATGAATTTATGGGTTTCCACAATCCGCAATCCTCATTGCTTAAAGCGGAAATCGAAAATAGTAATTTGGAAAAGGAATTAAGGGTTTCCGCAATCCGCAATCCACATTGCAGAAAACGAAAAGTTAATCCGTAATAATATTTAAGGGTGTCCGTAATCCACAATCTACAGTGGAGAAAGAAGAAAGAAGAAAGGTAATTTGAAAATGTATTTATGGGTTTCCGCAATCCCCATTGCGGAAAGCGAAAAGTGAAAAGTTAACTTGTAATTGATTTTATAGGTTTCCGCAATCCGCATTGCGGAAAGTGGAAAGTTAATTTGTAATTAATTTTATGGGTTTCTTCATTCCACAATCTGCATTGCAGAAGGGTAATTTTTATGTTTATTTGTAATTCCATAATCCATAATCCGCATTGCGGAAGGGTCCTTGTGGCAAGATCATTGCAAAATGATCAGTGCAGAGTAATCACTACGGAAGAACAATAAACTTAGCAATTGTTTTGGTTTAAATAGTGAAGTGTTTTGGAAAACTAATTCCAGGAAATGGATTCTAAGGTTAAAGGATATCATGATCAATATGTAATGCCAAGGCTATGCAATAAACTCGCTAAGGTTAGATAATACTCTATAATAGTTAGGGATTTAAATATTATGACTGAAGATTTTTTATTAAAGAATTTTTTATTATGTATTTATGAATTTTGAGGTATGTTACACTCTCTATTCTATTGAACTCAAAATTCCTCTCTGGTTTGTTAATGTTTACGACCCTTATTTGGAGAGGAAAAAGTTTTGGAATAATATTATTTCTAAAGAGTGCATTGAGAAATCTAATCTTATTCTAAGTGGGCATTTGAATTTTTCTTTGGGTTTTTTCTGAGATATGGGGGTCTCGGGCTCGTGTGGATAATATTTCTGATTTTTTCACTCTGAAGTTAGTTGATTTTTGTTTCTTGGACATTGATCCTTCTACCATTCTTCCAACTTGGTCTAATAGAAGAGCTAGAGCTGATAACATATGTAAGAGACTTGATAGGGTATTTGTGTATGCTGATCTATTGGAAAAGTATTTTAGATTTCGCCAATGGGTTAGTCTTGGTGGTGATTCAAATCATCATCTAATGTTTCTTTAGATTAACAATGGAGCAATTAAACCATGTAGTCCTTTTAAGTTTAATGCACACTAGTTAAAGGATGAAGGATTTGTCACGATGTTGAAAGATTACTGGAAGGTTTATGAGGAAAATACATTGGTTTCGTTTGCCTCTCATTTTGCTGATAATTTAAAAAATATTAAAGAGGTGTCTATACATTGGTTAGTTCATAAAAAAGATAAGGATTTAAAATATTTAGTGGATATTGAACTACAGTTGGTCGACTCTTTTAATAAGACTTGGTTTTTTTTATTTATTGCAGAGGATAAGTTTAAACCGCTTTCCTTGGAAGCACGTAAATGACTTATTCTGTTAGATTGTGAGAATATTTCTCATTACAAAAGTCGAGCCTTGTGGCTTAACTCTGGAGATGATAATACTTCTTTCTTCCATAAGTATGCCAATTACAGGAAAAATATTAATTCCATTTGGAATATTGCTGATGATCGTGCTAATATGGTTGAAGGGTTTGATTCTATTGATTGTGTTGGGGTTAATCATTTTGAGACACTCTTTTAGGAGGAAGAAACTCTTTCACTCCCTGATATTATGAAGATTGCTAAAAAAATTCCTTCCTCTATTTCTAATGAGGATAATGATGATCGTATGGCCCCTATTACTATGAATGATCTTCAAGTTGTTCTACACCTTTGCAAAAATGATAAAAGCCCGGATCTGGATGCAGGGATCCCTGTAGAGGTTTATAGGGATTTGTTTGATGTTTTGGGCACGGATTTATTACAGGTTGTTGATAAATCCATAAGTAGTGGCAAAATACCTGCTATTTTTAACACTACCCTAATTGCATTAATCCCTAAATTTGATTTTCCAAATATCCTTTGAGCTTTTCGGGCTATCTCTCTCTGCAACTGTATTTATAAGGTTATTGGCAAGGTTATTTCTACACATATTAGGACGGAATTATGTAATTCTATTTCTGGTGAGCAATTTGGATTTCTTCTTGGGAGGCAGATTCATGATGTTGTGGGGATTATTCAGGAAGTGTTGCATTCTATTTAGAGCAAGAATTTGAAGGTGATGGTTTTAAAAATTGATCTCTCTAAGGCTTATGGCCGGGTGAATTGGACCTATCTTTGGGTCATCCTTTCTCAAATGGGTTTTATTGTTCCTTTTATCTCCTAGGTGATGGGAAGTCTATTTTATTTATCCTTTTCCATTCTTATTAATGGTTTCACTTCCTCTTTCTTTAGACCTGGTTGTGGACTTCGGCAAGGATGTCCTTTAGCGCTATTGTTATTTCTTATAGTAGTTGAAGGCCTTGGCAGAGCTATTCTTGATGCTAGGGACAAAGGGGATTTTATTGGACTTCCATTTGGAAAGGGGATTTCTTTAACTCATGTTCTTTTTGTTGATGGTATTGTTATGGTCAGTGATGGCTCTGATCAGTATTTATTGACTTTGAATGATGTTTTGTGTTGTTTCTGTAAGGCATCTGGGATGTTGATTAATGATGATAAATATACCTTACTTCATGCTGGTTTGGATGAATCTAAGTTGATTAAGATCAAGGATGTTTTCTGATTTCCATTAGCTAACTTTGAGACAGGCTTGAAGTATCTTGGTTTTTATCTAAAACCTTACAGATATTTCATTAAGGATTGGGATTGGTTGGTTGCTAAAGTTGAGAATCAGACAAAAAATTGGTGTCATCATTGGTTGTCTAAAGGGTGGTAAGTTAATTTTGATCAAATCCGGTCTTGAGGCTATTCCGGTATATTGGATGCATTTCTGGATCTCTTTGGGTATTATTGAAAATATGAGGAAAATTTGTTTTAATTCTTATGATCCGTCAATCTTGATCATTCCGGTTTACCTTGGACTTCCTGGAAGACTTTGGCTTGTCCAAAGTTTCTTGGTGGATGGGGTTTAAAAGTTCCTGCATATTTCTCAAAATATCTTGCTACCAAGGGTGCTTGGATTATTGTTCATGGATATGGTTATGGGTACATATTGCTATTCAAAAATATATATGTCCCTTATATTTGTATGATTGGATCAAAAGTTCTTCTAAACAATGCATGAACATTTCAATTTGTTGGAAAGCGGTTTTATGGTCTTATGATTTAATTGGTGATGGTCTTGTATGGAAGGTTGGAAATGGGGATGATGTGCGTATTGGTATTGATCCTAGTATGTCTATGTTGCTGGAGCAAGGATGGTCTAATTTATTTTTATGAGATCCGAGAACTTGCAGAGCTGGTGGTCTAATTTATTTTTCTAAGCATTTTGTCACTTTTAAGGTTGGACTTGGGATTGGTACTAATAACTTTGTTGAACTTCTTAGTTTAAAATTGTTTCTCAAGCTGGAACTGGATAGACATATAAGAAAGTTACAGGTTTTTGGTGATTCACTTATTATTATAAACTAGGTAACTAGTCAGTACAAAATTCATAATTTACAGCTCTCTCCTATGCTGAATGAAGTTATTAGATTTTTTGAGTTACTGGAATTAGTGGAGTTTAGGCATATCTACATGGAAAGAAATATTTTTGCTGATGAATTAGAAAAAGCTGGTACAACTGTGCATGAATTTTTCTGGCACATTATTGAGCATAATTTTTCTGAAATTACTGAGACTATTTTTCCTTTTTAGGTAAAGTTTGGTTATGATAGATTGCTGACTTTTTGGTGGTGGTATAGCTCTGGAGTATGGCTCTATATGGTATATTTTTTGTCATAAAAAATATGTGATTTTTGGATATGCCTTGGTAAAAGGATATCATAGATAGTGTAGAGAGTTTTACAGACTTATGGTTAAAGACTTGCCTTTCAAATATAGTGTAGATATGAATTGATAGAGAATGCATATATTTGAGTTGATATAAAATCTTCTTAAAATAAGTTTTGTTGTATGATATAATGAAAATCCTTAATAGTTATGAAAATGCATAATGTTGAATAAGTATTGATTCATTTGAAAAATGTAACCTTTTACTTTTATTTATAAAAGATTATGATTTTTTTATATGAAAAAAAATTACTAACCATATCATATTAGTAAAAATAAAATAAAAATAGCACTATGTCAATAAAATATTAAACTAATATATCACTTAATCCCAAGGACATGACTTCAATCAAAATTATATGATTATCATTTATTAATGCACCGTTTTATCTTATAAACAAGAGCCACAAAGTGGCAATGTCCCCAACTTGAGCTAATTGCATGAGGATATAAGAAATTGCTAAAAATATATGTAAATGACTTAATACAAACCTAGGTAAATAGATGCAACACCAAAGAAAAATGCAAATGTAGTAAAAACAAAAACATCAAAGAAAAATGCAAATGCAGTAAAAACAAAAACATCAAAGAAAACTGCAAATGCAATAAAAAAAGCACATGTTTAAGTTTGGATGTCCACACTGAGTTTAGATGCCACCATTTCTTTTGACAAATTAAGTAAAACCCTGGTTAGTGTCTTACATCTTATGTAGTAGGCTGAGCTCAAACAAAGCCAAGCAAATAAGTTCAATGGTCCCTCAACAGAGATTCAAACAAACACGGAGCTTAAGAAAACAAGGTCGATGGTCTTTCGATGGAGATTCAAACACCCTAGATTGACAAGGACAATTGAATAGTAGGAACAAAAAACCACCCTCTCAATTGTGAACACAATCATAGGCATAAGCAAAGAACAATACGCTGAAGTTTCTGGACACAATAGATGCATCGAACAGAATGCCATGCCTAAATGCAGACCATGCCCAGAGTAAATTGGACACTAGTTAAATTCTTGTTGATTGCAATAAATGCAATAGAACTTTGAACAACTTAGAAATGAAAGTTTTAGAATGGGAAAGAAACATATCATAATAATATTGTTTTTCCAAATTTTAAGATTATATGAAAAAATTGTAAATGCCAATGAGAAATCCATTAATCAAACCATATTCTTCAATACTTTCATGACTAATCATTATATCCAATATGTATATAATTTAATCAAAACTAATTTTCATACAAATATAATTTTTCCTAGTGAGGAAAATAAGAAATTAAAATTTATATTTGTTTTCATGTTCATAAATTTGCCATAACCCTATTTAAAATATTGGATAACATTTTATATTATATAAAACAATCAGGCCAAACTACATAACATGGAAAAACTTGGGAAAAAAAGCACTAATGTGAGTGCACTCGCTCACCAATTAAGGGAGAGAAAACCCCAAAAAATAAAGTCCATTATCGAGGTAACATATTAATATGAAAACGAACTTTAAGGAGTGATTATTACGAAAAGAAATGAATTGAGTAGTTAGTTTCCCATAGCTAGTGAGATCGTTTGGTCGGTATTGTAGACAAGAAATGAATCAATTGATGCATTTTTTCGAGTCTATGTAACTTTCTTTTTAGGTTCGGGAGAGAGCATTTAGTGGTGGAGTCTATAGTAACTAATGTAAATAAGAATCTTTAATAGTTGGAGATCTTCTATCCGTTGTTGATGTTAAAGCTGCAAGGCATGCAAATGCCATATAACATGTCAGTTTCCTTGATTGCACTGCACTACATCTACTCCATTAAAACTTCCCTCGATATTAGAGTTACGGATTTAGATAAGTTACAAATCCATTCATTTGCTACATAAGGATAATTATATATTAGAACCTATATAAAATCTCTATCAATATTTTCTAAGTGGTTCGATACTTCTTCTAAATATGAGAAACATGAAGTGTGGATTCAAATGGCTACTAAAGTCACTAAAACATTTCAAATATATTTGTAAAAAATCAAAATTATAAATTGATCCAAAATATCTCAAAAAACTATATATATTAAATGAAGAGACCAAACATGAGGCCAGAGTTGATGGCCTCATTGAAGATTTAGTCATTTTCAATAGGTATATATATTAAAAACACAACTTTAACATAAATATTAAATATTGACAAATTTATTACTAAAATATTAGTAAAATGAAGGATATATATTAATTTTAAAAAATAGTTGAAACACCAATTTTTTTTTTTACGGAAATAGTTAAAATTTTGATTAGTGTCTAGCAAAGGGGCTGCCAGGGCCTTTACAGTGCATTTCCAAAGCTGCTATACTGGGCTTCACCTCCAACTTAACATTCATGGCAGATTTATGCTGATGGATAGCTGTTGAATTGCCTTTGTGAACAGGCTAGGCAAGTGCCGCTTTGGTCTTAGGGAAGCGAATGATTTGAAATTTCTCCATTGACAATTAGCTGGCTCTTAGTCTGAGTAGTGCCCCGGTTGGCTTCAGCATCCGCTAGTTTGTTAAGACTCCTTAGAACGTGATAATCCTTATGAGTTCTAAAGTGCGTCAGAAGGGGAAGGACTTTCCTGTACGTGTGGGCAAGATTTATATCCGTTGGCATCTTCTTGGTGTGTAATGCTTTAACTATCAGTCTAGAGTCGCCAAAGATAATAAGCTTCTGAATTTTCAACTTCCTTGCTTGGTTTAGACCTTGCCACAGCGCTAGATACTCAGCTTGATTGTTGGAGGCATGTCCTAGGCCCCAAGCGTAGGACAGATGGGGTTTGCCAGAGGGCTCAAAAATAATGCCCCCTCCTCCAGCTTGACCGGGATTCCCTTTCGAGGCCCCGTCAAAGAAAAGGCACCATTCATCTAGTTCTGATCTCCACTTAATGAATTCCTGTTCCTCCAGCCTAATCTCCCAGTGTGCCTTTTGAGGAGGTTTGGTTGCTTTATTGCTTTGCTGGTTCGGATTTAGCTCTTTAAACCAGCGATCTTCTTCAGGAGAGAGAGTAGAAGCATTTCTGATGGTAGCCTTTGTGCTTAAAGCTTCTAATAGCATGGTCCTAGCTTTGATTGCAACTTGAGATGGGAGTCTGCCTTCCTCCTTAAAAATTATGTTATTTCTTTCCAACCAGACCTTCCAACGCAGGAATTTAGCGGTCCACATCCATGCTAGCTTGAGGAGACTTTTTTTACTGAAATTGAAGGGAGCAAGAGAGATCCAGCTACTTATCAACTCCGTTATTGATTCTGGCAGACTTACAAAGATTGAGCCTAATGTGAGCCTCCATACCTCTTTAGTGAAATCGCAGATGATGAACAGGTGCTCGGTGGTTTCTTCAGCCCAGTTGCACAGAGGGTAGCGTGATGGCCCTTCCCAGCCTTTGCTTTTCAACTTTTCACCTGTCAAGATGCTGTTATGAAGGAGAGCCCATATAAAAAATCAATTTTAGGAATAGAAGCGTAGCTCCAGAGAGATTTACATGACCTAGGATTGGGCGGGACCCAAGGCACCTCCAAAATCGCAGCATAGCCTTCAGCTGCAGTGTATTTGCCAGATTTTGATCCCCAACTGCGTTTTTCTTTGGCTCTGAAGCTAATGGGCGATTTCCCTTGCAATAAAACTAGCAGATTTGTAGCTTCCTCATTTAGCTCATGTGGGTAGTCACCAAGATTCCAGTGTCCCATGTTTCTTCCTCATCGTTACTCCAGGCGGATATGTCCATCAATGTGCTGCAATTTTTGGCAAGAAGCTAATCTTTAATATTTCCCAGGTCGCTTGAATCGTTGAGAGGCCGATCCCCAAGGATCGAGTCCTCCCAAATTCTTATTTTTTCCCCATTGCCAGGAGTCCACGTGATCTTGGACGTGAAGAAAGGGAGGGATATTTTACAGAGTGAGAATATTGGGGAGCCTTTCTACAGTTTTGTGGGCCTTTCAAGACATCTTTCCTTGTCTCCTGTAAAAATTTTCTTCCGGAGGATTTGCTTGCTCCAGGTTCTTTTCCCTGTGATCATTTTCCAAATAATTTTGCCACCCATGGCTAGATTTTGGGTGGCCACATCTCTTGACTGAAGGCCCCCTTCCATCTTTGGTCTTGTGACTTTGTCCCAGCTCACTAGATGGATCTTTTTTTCACAATTTCGACCGCCCTCCCACAGGAAACGACGTAGCAACTCATTGATTCTATTAGTAATGGTTTTGGGACCAAGAAGAACCGAGCACTGGTAGATTGGAAGGCTGGTGAGGAATGAGTTCATCAAAATCACTTTACCTGCTTTGTTGAGCCATGTTGCCCCCCACGCGTGGATCTTGTTTTTTAGTTTTTCCAGCAGTGGCAGCCAGTGGACAACTCTAGGTGCAGCTTTGAAGATAGGAATGCCCAGGTAAGTGAAGGTGTCCTAAATAGTGATTCCTTCCATTTCAAGAATCCGAGATAGCTCTAGCATTTTGCGAGGAGAACAGTTCCAGCCATAGACCTTGCTTTTGTGGAAGTTTATTTCACTTCCAGAGCTGTTTCTGAAATAGTCAAGCTCTGTTTTGAAGTTCCTAGATGTGTTGAGATTGGCAGCTCCCAATAGAAGTGTATCATCAGCGAACTGGGCGTGGTTTACATCCTTGACCTTTGGGACAATTTTGATGCCTAAGAGGGATCTGTTTTGAAGACTTCTGTTCAGCTGGAAGCTTAGGACAGAGGCTTGGATGACAAAAAGCATAGGGGAAAGAGGGAAGCCTTGCCTTAAACCTCTTGAGGCTTGGAAAAAATTGGTAGGGCAACCATTAACCAACGGGGTGATCCACAGGATTGAGATGCAAGCTTTGACCCACCTAATGAATTTCTGATTGAAACCAAAATTTCTCATGGCTGCAAAAAGGAAATCATGCCTGACTCTGTCAAAGGCATTGGCCAAGTAGTCACGGTTAGGCCATGGTATGGGTGAATGCATAGTATTCCTGAATCAATGCAAGGTAGCGTTGAATGGACATGCATTAAGAAGATTTTATGAATCTTGTTGTTATGCATTGAATGTATGCATATGAAGGGTGTGAGTGACTGATTGCCTAAGTAAAGGTGCAAATGTTGTGATGCATTGCATGAATGCATTGAGATGAATGCATGTGATATTATGGAGAACTAATGGCTGAAATGATGAATTGATGACAATTCAGGAACCATTTCATAGGTTGCTATGAATGCAGGATAGTCATGAATAAGTGGCTGCCAGAAATGCTCTATTGAAGAGCAAGGTGGTATGAATAATATGCTTGTGAAGTAAGGAGTATCTAACCACTTCATTTAAATTGCATTAATGGTGTGACTATACCTTGCAATGTTAGTGTAATAATGATTGCATGAAGTGAATGAGTTTGGTATATACTGATGTGACTAACTCTTGAAGTATTTGAATTTTATAAATTCTGGAAATGCTTCAGTGACGGTTGTAGCAATAAGATAGTATATGCATCCATACTTACCAAGTGTTTGGTTGATGGAAGCTCATGTATCAGGTAGATCAATTGTGAATGGCATTGAGAGGTAAGACCCTGACCAATGCTGGAATCTACAATGAAAAAGAGCTTGTTAAATTGGAATTGTGAATTTCAAATATTGCTGACAACTACTAGTCACTATTGGCTTGCATAAGCTTGTGTTTGGATGTTGAAGCT
>LPNX010536749.1:809200-836184 GCA_001517045.1 Pseudotsuga menziesii
TCTTTATAATTCAAATTTTAAATAAAGCAAACATATTGTTCATAGAACAATATAAAAAAAATAGTAAATAAATTTTAGAGTAGCTAAATGGTAATATTTTTAACTAACTTATAAAGGTCTTAAAAAAAACCTATTAACCATTTTTTTTTCATAAAGAAAACCAACTTTATGAAAAACAATTTTTTTTTATAAAGAAAACTAGCTTTATATATATTAACTAGTTTTATATATAACCTTAGAAAAGACACTACTACTATCTTAAACTACTATCTTATGATAAAAGTGTACTTATATTTTGTACTCACCTATGTTTTTCCATGGAAAAAAACATTTCCTTGATATTACCTATGTTATCAAAACGGTTGAATTTTAAAAAACTAAAATCCACAAGTCACCCAAAATTTCAAAAATTTCCACTTGAGAAAGTGTGAGCTATTGTTATTTTTCAACCAATTAGGAAATATCGTTGGCTGGAGAGTCATGCCAAATGGTTTTTCAATGTACATTCCAATAACTTCAAATAAAATATGATGCCCAACAATGGAGTGTATATATTAAACACATTCCCCAGGGGTGTCGAGCAAAAGAAAATGAACTGGACTTATCCAGTTAAACGCATTGCATTCAAAGTTTTCTCGGTTTTCAGCGACCCATAATTTATTTAAAGAACTATCAACATTCCAGTAGATTATATTAGACTAGAGATTGACGAAAATGGAGTAGGTATGGAGGAGATACATTTCAAGTCCATAGAGACGTTGAAAATGGGCATTTGAAGGGAGAAGTGGATATGGACATTGGCATGGTGTACTACCACAGAAAATTGTTGGTCACCTGCACGACCAAGGACATTTGTACCCACGAAACGTACTCAATACAAAAGCAATGCAAGTCTACACGACTTAATCACTACTATTGCTTCCTCTTGGTCATCTTCAGCAGAGCTAAAAACTGATTTCTCTATGGAGAAAAGATCTAGAGAGGATTAGAAAATGGTTGATGCATCAATAGTAGAAATTGCAAGAAATTTGAAGGGAGAGAATCGAGATGGCGAATAGAAACCAGTGCCATACAGAAAGAGAAGCATGATCAGTTATCAGATGTCAGATCATTCCCTAAGAACACGAATCATATATATCATGAGGCTAATAACGTAGATGTGCTAGTATTGTATGTAAAATTGTCTCCATTCTTTTCATTTTATTTGAGGCCTTTTTATAACATAGAGGCATGGATTTTTTTTAAATCTTGGTTATAGAATCTCGCCCGGGTCAAATTCGGGAAAAATTTGGATCCAAATGGAAGAAAATTCTCAATTTGGGATTATTCTACCATGCAACCACCAATATTAATTCAGAAGGTAATTATCTGAAACATCTATACTTATCTGAATTTATAAAACAACCGATTCCAAGAAACAAATAGAGGCAAACACAATAAAACAAGAAAATTCTTTCATTTGAAACTAGAAAATCCAAGCCTGAAATGAGCTTGACAGTCATTTTGTTGTAAATAACTTGCACAAGCTGAGTCCAATATCATTAACTGAATCACTATCAATTCAATACAAATGTCAACTACTAAAAGAATGATTTCCAATAGTGAAAGATTTGAAATATTTATGACCCATCAAGCTATATGAGATTGTAGTTGTTGTTTCGTGACACACTTTCAGAATATTTAAAGGCATTGTGACTTGAAAATTGCTTGGGATCCCTTTTCATAGTATGAAAGCTATCCAGAATTTGTGGATTCAATGTGGTTCTAGATATTAAACAAGGGATCAACCATTGTCTTTAGGTACCCCAACCCGGGAGAACTGCTGATGTTGGATTGGGGTTTCAGTAAACATGCTGAAACTTCTAAAATAGTACTTCAAATTTGTGAAGTTGGATGGTTTGTATTCAGGGTGAAAAGTGATGGCCATGTTTCAAATCACTAAATTATTCCATATATTAAACAAGGGATCATATGATGTATATTTGATTTTTATTTCACTGTATATTGCTCAACATCATAAACATGTTTTGTTGCATTATAGGTTTTGAATTTTTCCACTTCAAAACTCTGAGAGTGCTTTATTCTTAGCAATAGTCCCAAAATGGTCCTTTGAAAACACTCTATACATGAATTTCAATAGAACCCCTATGGTCAACATACTAATGCAAACAATATAAAAATTGTATACAATCTAATATTCATAAAAACAAATATTTCTAGAATCTTATTCTCATTTGAACATTCATAAATTTAAACTGGAAAAAAATCTAAACTATTAACTATAACTCAACCTATTTGGACAAACTCATATTTATTAATTTGAACTCTTAACTATTTTAACAAACTCTTAATTATTCACTGACATTATTTTAATATGGAAAAAAATTAAACTATAAAAAATAAGATTGACAAAAAATACAACAAGTCTCCATGTAAGACATTATACTGCTAAGTATAAGAAAATTTACATTTCACATCTCATAAAATTATATACATGAAAACAATATGAAAAATTTATTGATATTATAATACTAAGTATAAGAAAATTTACCTTTCACATCTAATAAAAGTATATACATAAAAAGTATACGATTTTATCAATAACTTTGGTTGAATTTTTGTTTGGAAATTTCACAGTGCTTAGTAAAAATATGAAAAATGAATAAAGTTGAAATAATTATTAAATTTATTTATTATATTAAGAAATATAATTAAACTATATTTATAATTATTTAAAAACTCTATAATAAATTTAAAACTAAATACCTTTATTATTATTATTAAATTTATATATATAACCATGAAAATGCATTGAAAAACAATTTACCAAAAGTAAATAAGATAGCCATTTA
Organism: Pseudotsuga menziesii; assembly: GCA_001517045.1. Lineage (NCBI taxonomy): Eukaryota > Viridiplantae > Streptophyta > Pinopsida > Pinales > Pinaceae > Pseudotsuga > Pseudotsuga menziesii. Next base: position 812,053 of record LPNX010536749.1, read on the forward strand.
TAATCCAACAAAAAAATTAAGAAAATAATCTAGACTATTAACTAGAACTCTAACCTATTTCAATAAACATATAATTATTAATTTGAACTCTAAACTATTTGAAAAATCTCTTAATTATTAACTAAAACTATTTTAATATAAAAAAATAATCTAAATCATCTAAAATAACATTAACAAAAAAATACAAACACATAATTATTAATTTGAACTCTAAACTATTTGAACAAACTCTTAATTATCAACTAAAACTATTTTAATATGAAAAAATAATCTAAAATATCAAAAATAATATTGACAGAAAATACAAACAAGTCTCCACTTAAGACATCATAATACTAAGTATAAGAATATTTAAATTTCACATCTCATAAAATTATATACATGAAAACAATATAAAAAATTAGGAAATTACTTAGTCAGAAAAAATTGCCAAAACAACTAAAATTGCTCAGACAAAGCAAAAATTACTGAAATCCTGCAAAAGCATAATTACTGAAATAGCAATTTTCATTGTCCAAATGACAACAATTTGGGTGGTTCCAGAATTAGTAATTTATTCTTATTAGCAATCTTTACCAATCTTGCATATGTACCAATCTTTACCAATCTTGCAATTTCTTATTTTACTGAAATTACATAAGAATCGCCTTCAAGAATAGGGGATTTCTTATCATTCCAGAATCGCAGATTTCTTATTACGGAAATATTACATATTTACCAATCTTGCATGGAAATCTGTTCATGCATTAAAAATGTGTTCTAATTGGAATTTACATTATAATGCATCTTATCCATTTTATCTTTTGGTGCTATATGAAAGCAAAATCTTTTGGAAAGGACTACACAATTTAACATCAGTTTCATGTATTTTATTGGTTTATCACCAGTGGTGTGCCTATTCGCAATTCACGCATAGGTATTTTTGTTGGTAGATTTATCACATTAAAAAGCTATGCTGATAGCTTGTAAGCTTATTTGGAGACTATGTATTATAAAGGGAATTTACAAGTGTTAACCTAATTTGCATATGATGGATTATGGGATATTCTGATGAGATTTATGAAGCAAGGAAATCTAACTCTATTTTTTATTTTTTATTAATATTAACAAGAGTTTGATATAATGGGAAATTGTATTATTCCTGATAAGAAATTCAGAGTATAAAGACATAAACGCTTTGCTGGAGGACACAGTTGGCTTGTTTGTTTCCATTTTCTAACCAGGATCATCATCTCAAAACAAATATCCAGATCCAATGTGCTCAAGCACACATGAAAACCATTTTCCTCCAAATCATGTAGATTGTTTGATATGGGCATTCTCAATGTCATGTTGTCCAAGTATCTCAAAGGAAGCTATTTATATTGTAGGTTTATGGTTAAAGAACAAGTAAAAAATACAAGAATTGGTCATTCCATCACTCTTTTGACTTCTCCCACAACAAGAACAGACATTCGTATAGTGATGCATATCTTAACAGGAACGGACATTCATGTAGTGATGCATATCTTAACAGGAACAGAACTGCTACTGAGCATGCAGTTCATCATGTTAATGGGAACCACAACCGGATTACAACTACGTCTATTTCTAATGGAGTGCTCCCTCGCAGCTGCTTTTGATATGAAGAAGAAATCGAAGACAATCTTCGATTGTGTTTCGCTCTAAATAGGTAAATTTTGTAAACATGTTGAATTGAATTTTAATAATTTATGTTTATTTTTGTAGGCCAAAGATTCCCGAGCTTGAATGTGAATATATATATAAACACATGTTTTTTCACTAAATAATAAAATTTCCCAACATTGTTCCTACCTAAGTCAGCATTCTGAATGTGAATATATATATATATATATATGTGTGTGTGTGTGTGTGTGTGTGTGTGTGTGTTTTCACTAAATAATAAATTTTCTATCTTCTCGGCATTGCCGGTACCTAAGTCAGCATTCCTCATACCTAAATGAGCAATTACCGAGATATAATGATGCTCGATATAGAACCATGCGAGCAATGTAAATATATGCAGTGTATTATCTAGAAATATATAAAATAAAGATTGTGAATTACCTTTTTTTTAGCTTGCTAGTGCAGACAGGCGCTTGTTATTGCTCGATACAGAACCATTCGGCAAAGTAAATATATGCAGTGCATTATCTAAAAATATATAAAATAAAGATTGTGAATTACCTTTTTTTCGCTTGTTATAGAATGAAAGTTGCAAAGTGCACAGACTAGTCTGCTACCAGAAGTAAGTAATTAAGCAATTTGCATCTGTTAATATCTCTGATATAAAAGTAGACAAAGACTTGGTTCTCATTTTTCTAATATGTAAATACCAATTACAACTAAAACACTAAAAGCCACCTAGATATTCCAAGGCATAAAGTCTCCATGTGTTTAAGGCCTGCAAACTAAAACTAAAACCATAATGCAAGGGGCATGACCTCCAAACCAAAACTAAAACCATAATGCAATAGGCATTACGTGCAACATTAACATATTAAGTTACATTAATATCTTAAGTTACATGATGTTTTTAATAACTTGCTACCCATTTATAATACCGTAAATCTATAAACCTTGCTCGAGCTGCTCAGAATCGTACACTCCAAAGTTACAGGATGCTTTTAATAGCTTGCTACTCATTTATAATACAGTAAATCTATAAACCTTGCTCCAAGTGCTCAGAATCGTACACTCCACGTGGAAGTTTGCATGGAGGTAGATGCACACATGTAGTTCTACTACATCGAATACACAAATCTCTGTAAGTTAGAGCCAATAATTATTATAATGGTTGCTTACATTAGCTCGCCGCCGGATCTTGCGACACACAAAATCCTACAATGACATCACCTACAAGAACTAATAAGAGCCAAGTTAAATCACAATTTAAAAATGCCAAAAATAAAAATTATTCCAAACTATTACAAAAACATTGAAAAAACAAAAAAAATTGAACCTACCTAAAGAATTAATCTACGAGCAAATCATATATATCCCCTCTCACATAAAAAACGACCTTGAAAAACAAAAAAACCCTATAAAATTTAATTTCCATGTTCAGTAATTGACATTTCCTAAGTACTAGAAACTTAACAAAAATAAATTTCTTCATGTAATTCGAGTTTAAGCAACCCAATCCAAATCTGATTATGATGTAACATAAAAATAAACCATACATCTTTCTGTCTCCTTTAATTTGATGTGAAGTCTTCACGGCTGGAGCTACTTTTTCTCACCAATCTTCGAATCGGCATGCGTAGTCTTTGGCCAACAATTCTTAAATAATAGTCAAACCTCTCATCGACATGCTGTTCCCAAAAGTAAGTCTCAATGGGGATAAGATTAAGATATTGAGTGGTTTATTAGTTCAAAATTCAGAGCACGGACCAAACGCCTTTTCACGTTATTGTTTGACCCACATATTTTTCAATCCGTCGGCAGTGTTGGTTTTCTGTTAGGCTCCGCACCTGCATGAAGGAGAACCCCTTCATAGCTCCCCATAACATGATGTCATCATAGCTAAAACGATGGGTTCACGTCAAGCCTGGAATTTGACGTTCCACAGAACGTTTTTTCATTTCCAGGACGTATTTGACAGGTGATGAAGATTTTGACATGTCAAATATGACCGGCCATAAAATAGTTAACCCGTCAGTTTGACGTCCGTGTTGGCAGCAAACCCGTCAAAATTTTTTATAGGTTAATAAGCCGAACATGGGTCTAGGAGTCTAGGACTAGTCTCCAGCCTGCGGAGTGCGGAAGTTGTCTACATCTGCCACGATTTCGCCCGAACGACGAAATTCCGGGTGAAATCCTCGGGACCCCGGTGACCCTCGAGTCCAACGCGGTATCCAACGCGATATTGAAATTTTAATATATGCTCTTTTCAGTTCTTTTAATTTGGACATTTTAAACAGGGCGTCCCCGACATGGGTGCAGAACTGTCAACCATTTTCTGTTTTCAGGCTTTTATTGCATGACAGGTGACTATGGTGTGTGAATAGTAAACAATTTGGCAGATTTACGTATACGGAAGCTACCGGTAACATATGGATTTGTTGGGGCAGTCCTACTTTCCAGACACAAACATAAATTCCCAGCAGGCTCATTTGATAAGCCAGGAAACCCCTTGTTGGAGATGGACCGGCTCTCGTAGTAGTACTGGGATTGCTATTCATTTCTTGGAAGAGAAAACAATCCAGCAAATTTTTTGGGGATCATGGAAAATGTGTGCAGGAGCAAGGATATGGGATTCGAAACTGGGACCTCCGAAGATGACTGGGTTGTAGTTTCTGGCAATGCAGTGGGATTGGAGACAGGTGATGTTCAGAAGGAACTTAAAGTGGAGTTTTTCAGCCCGGCTGAATACTGGACGGACGCATTGCCTGTGGGAAATGGTCGTTTGGGAGCCATGGTGTGGGGTGGAGTCCAGTCCGATTTATTGCAGCTCAATGGTACATTTTATTGCCATTTTGATTTAAATCCGTTTCTGTTTTTCTCAGTTGAAAATGCATATCATATATGCGTGATTGCTCCGGTTTTCCATTCTCTTAGTCATAGATTAGTCTTATTTCTTCACTCCCAAAAAAACAGAGAAAAACAGTAACCTGGCTGTCATTGGTGGCTTGCTCGGTAAGTGAAAGCAGTGAAAGGGATTGGGTTTAGGTAAAGTCCCACGTCACTTTTGAATAGATACCCATCTTGCAGATTCTAAGCTGAAGAAGATTATAAGTAGTTGAATGCTGCAGGTTGGTTTTTCTTTATTGGCGATATTCTCGCAATGGGAAGGTGCAAGCTTGCTGCATTGGGAGACGAAACGGTTGCAGGCACGGGGCATTTCGAAATCTTCGCTGGGTAGAGCTTTGGTTTTTCTTTATTGACAATATTCTCACAATGGGAAGGTGCCAGCTTGCTGCTTTGGGATACGAAACAGTGGCAGGCATGGGGCATTTCGAAATCTGAGCTAGATATAACCAACTAGAGGTGACCATTAACCATTAATTAGCCTTGGCAAGAGCAATGCTGTGGTAGGCTCTTTGTTGAACAGTTAAATCTTAGTATCTTGAGATCGAACCATTAACAATGAGCGTGCTGCAGCAGTCATTGCTTTGCGGCAGATTGATTAATTTTCATCCAATTAAAGTTTAAAAAACCAACTAAACAGACTTAAAACTTGCCACCAGTTTTGAAAATAGAATCTCACATATACTGGCCGGTCTGTAATTTGTCTTCAAAAGTATGGATAGTATGAGCAAAGCCATTTCTGAAAGGATCACAGATACTGGCCTGTCTGTAATTTGTCTTCAAAAGTGTGGATAGTATGAGCAAAGATGTGCCGGAATTCCAATTTATAATCTTAATCATCATGTTTTTAAAACCCCACCTTCAATGTAGACTCCTCAGCTGGTATTGAATCCAGCTCTTTCCTCGTGGCATCCTTTATAAGGTTCCTTAGTACACATATTTGTATGTAGAACACCTGTCTCATGCACATAGCCATTATCATTAACTGCACATAGTTCGGGGTATGGGGCTTTCATGCCTAGAGCTTTTCTTTCACGTATTTGCTTGCGGAGTGAGGCAAGCAAGCTACGTGAGGAGACTAAGCTTAGGTTGGTTTTTTCCTTTCTGAAAAAAAAGTTTACACAAACACACAAAAAAAAATTGACACTCACAAATTTATGTAAAACCTAAAATGAAGGGCATGAAAAACGCAAGACCGTCAACAAAAATCCATTTGACGAGCAGAGGGAATTTGAAATTCCAGGCCTGGTTCACGTATATGGCTTTTCAATGAGCGTACCCAGTTAAGTACTTTCTTGACTATAGTTACCTATCGTGTCATATAATCGGCACTCATAGTTCCATTGTTTCTGGTTATTTTTTTGGAATTTGGACAATCCGGATTGTTTTAAAATAGGCTAAAACCTTTAAAGACACAGTTCTGCAGCACATAGATGGTACTACTATTCCACCGGTTTTTATAACCAAATCTAAAGAACAAATCACGGGAAAAACGGAGAGATTTGAATGCCTATATTTACTACTTGTGAATTTAAAATTTAACCTAAAAATTAAACCTTTTCATGTACTTATGTGTGATTTGAATTTTTCTATATACTTTTTAGTTAATTTGTCAAAAAGATTTAGCTGCGCTATGGTCCGCCACATTTTATTCCAAAGCCTTAGTCTTCATCATTATTACAACACGTTTTCTACTTCCATGTGCAAAGTTGATTTGTCAAAAGCGTTAGTTAATTTGTCAAAAAGATTTAGCTGGGCTATGGCTGCGGCACATTTTATTCCAAAGCCTTAGACTTCATTATTATTACAACACGCTTTCTACTTCCATGTGCAAAGTTGATTTGTCAAAAAGCGTTAGCTGGGCTATGGCTGTGCCACATTACAGGCTTTCTACTTGCATGTGCAAAGTTAATTTGTCAAAAAGCATTAGCTGGGTTATGGCTACGCCACGTTTTGTTCCAAAGCCCTCATAATTAGAGTGCGCGCTTTCCACCTCCATTTGCAAAGGCTATGTAATTGTTTGGATTAAATGGTTTGGTTGCATATTAGAAGGATGTGAAGTCTTCAAGGCAGCTGGAACTCCTTTTTCTTACCAATGTGTTTGAAAAATTAGGCAGTGGAGATTCTTCGAAGTTGAATGCGTAGTCTTTGGTAAAAAAATCTTAAATAATAATAGTCGACCCTCTCATCAACAAAGTTATTATTTGACCCACATTTCTTTCAATCCGCCAACCCTGTTGTTTTCTGTGATTTTTTGTTTTAAATGGTGACATGCTTATGCAGCAATGGCACAGGCGATGAGGACGGGTTCAATAGTTGTAGTGTAGTGTAGTGACTGCAATAAAAGTATTGTCATCGTAGACTCATCCAGTGCAAGATGACCAGGCTGCAACAAAATCTTGTTTTGCAAATGTTTGTTTTCCTTGGGCATGTCTTGTTTATATTCCCATCAACTGTTATTTCATATTCTTCATTCCAATATGGAGATGCTGCAGTGTTGATTTCAATGAAGGAAACCATAACTGATCCTAATTATCTGCTAGGTAATTGGAAAGCCTCCAATCATACCATCCACTGCTCATGGTCTGGCGTCCAATGTGACCATGTTGTCCGAGTAATCGATGTAAATCTCTCCACCATGAATATTTCTGGCCCATTCCCGAGTCATGTCACTAATCTGTGAGCCCTCCGTTCACTCAATGTTTCCCATAACTTCCTCTATGGAAGCCTCCCCTCCAACAATATATCAAATTTGAGGAACTTAGAAGTTCTTGATGTCTATGACAACAATTTGTCAGGGGCATTGCCACTGGATTTGAATTATCTTGCGAAGCTCAGGATTCTTAACCTCGCAGGAAATTACTTCTTGGGCAGCATTGGGCAGCATTCTTGCCAAGTATGGGAAGCTAAAAAATGTAAGAATATATTTCATTTGGTTGAAAAAAAAATTTATTAACTGAGCAGTAAACTCAAGTTTAGTCGACTTGGTTTTGGCTAACTCGTATCAGAGCAAGCTTTAGGAATGAAATCTTGTCTTAAAAAGTGGAAAAGTAATTTTTTAAGGAAAGTTAATTAAAAATTAAAAATGGCTTCCACTTCTAGTTCATTGCAAACTCCAATTTTTATAGGAAAGAATTATGAATATTGGTCTCTAACTATGAAGGCTTTGTTCAGAGGTCAAGATGTCTCGGAGATAGTCCAACATGGTTATGCAGAACCAGCAGATATGACAACATATAACAATCTCACACGGGTTGAGAAATATGTCTTGAGGGAACAGAGGAAGAAAGATAGAAAAGCTATGTTTTATATACATCAAGCTATGCATGAAAGCATACTCCCAAGAGTAGAAGCAAAAATTAATGCTGAGCAGGCATGGGACACATTGGAGACTGCCTATCAAAGTTTGGATAAGGTAAGGACATCCAAGTTGCAAATTCTAAGAAGATATTTTGAATCTTTGTCCATGAAAGATTCAGAGACTATAGACACATTCTACACCAGAGTTGTTGGTTTGATAAACCAACTGAAATCTCATGGAGAAGCCATAGAAGACCAAAGAGTTGTTGAAAAAATTCTTAAAAGTCTTCCCCCAAGATTCAAAAACTTGGTTGTGACCTTAGAAGAACACACATACATGTCGACATTTACCTTTGATGAGTTGCAAGCTTCAATCATCAATCATGAACATAGACTCAGCAGAACACATATATCATTGGAAGGTGCATTTGCAGCATAATCATCCATAAGTTGTGGTAGAGGTAGGGGGAGAAACAACTTTAGAGGCAGAGGAAGAAGTTCTTCAAGAGGAGGACGAGGCATAAGTCCTACAAATGTTAGTGGTAGAGGAGATAATCAGAACCCAAGTCAACCAAGTGGCCATAGGTTTGATAAATAAAAAATCCAATGTCATTACTGTAAGAAGTTTAGTCATTATGCATATGAATGCAGGAAGAAACAATATGACCAAGGAAGGCAAAACCCAAATCAGTCAACTAGCACCAGCACTTCGACAAGTGCAATGTTAATGGCATCGACATCTCCACTTGAATCCAATGTTGTTCAAGAAAGTCCACATGACATATGTTACTTAGATTCAGGATGCAACAATCATATGACTGGTAATTTAAATTTGTTTTCCAGTCTAGATAATTCAATTCAAACCGATGTTACACTTGGAAACTATGTCCAAGTTACTGTTTTAGGAAAAGGCACTATTGATTTTCTAAACAAACAGGCGGAGAGTAAGTATATCCCTGATGTCTATCATGTCGAAGGTCTGAAACATAATTTGTTAAGCATTGGACAAATGATACATAAACGCTATAAAGTCTACATGGAAGATGATCACTGTGTGATTAAAGACAAGCGTCCAAGCGACCAACTAATAGAAAAAGTGCCAATGACAAGCAATCGCTTGTTTCCACTGAGGATAGTTCCCGACATGAAAGGGAAGACAAATACAGGAGCTGTGATCAAGGCAAAAAGTAAAGAAATAGTTGAGCTCCTCGACAAGAAAGAAAATGGAAGTAGTAATTTGCAAGCTGCATTTCAAATAGAAGTTCAGGATGAATCCTGGTTGTGACATTTTAGATTTGGACATCTAAATTTTGGTGGGCTGAAGCTACTGCAAACAAAGAATATGGTGAAAGGATTTCCATTGATCGATAGACCAGAGAGGGTTTGTGAATGATGTCTTTTTGGAAAGTAGCACAGAGAGACTTTTCCAGTCGGAAATTCATATAGAACACACACACCACTTGAAATTGTGCACTTTGATATTTGTGGTCCAATGCAGACATCATCCATTGGTGGCTACAATTATTTTCTAACTTTTATTGATGACTACTCAAGAAAAACATGGGTCTATTTTCTGAAACATAAATCTGATACATTTGGTTATTTTCAGTAGTTCAAGGCACTCATGGAGAACCAGAGTGGGCACCGCATCAAGGTATTAAGGACTCACAGAGGAGGTGAATATGTTTCAAATGAATTTCTAAATTTTTGCAAGACCCATGGCATACATAAACAATTCACTGCATGGTATACACCTTAGCAGAACGGTATTGCCAAAAGAAAGAACAAAACCATCATGGAGATGGCGTGCAGCATGTTGGCAGCCAAGCATTTGTCAAATGAATATTGGGGTGAAGCAGTCACAACTGTTGTTTACATTATGAAGCGGTGTCCGACAAAGAGTGTGAATAACAAAGTTCCCTAAGAAGCATGGACATGTATGAATCATAGTGTTTCTCATTTAAATTTTTTTGGTTGTGTTGCATATGTTCATGTTCCAGATGAGCTGAGAAGGAAGTTAGACAAGAAGGGACAAAAATATATTTTTGTCGGCTATTATGAAGACACAAAAGCTTACAAGTTGTATGATCCTGTCACAAGAAAAGTGATAATCAGTCAAGATGTTCAATTTGTCGAGAATGAATCATGGGATGGAACTGTCAACATAAATGTTAAGATTGTGTCGAATGTCAACAATGATGATATGGAAGAGGAAGTGGTTCAAACACCACATGTAAGTCAAACGGTCGTAGCACTGTCGACACCCATGACACCATGGCATGGTTCAGCACAAGGACCATCGACACAAGTAGCATCTCAAGCTACATCGACAAGAACACCAAGAGGACAATATAATCCATCAAGCATTTCGTCAGGGTCGACACCGACAGAACCGGTGAAGACAAGAAGTCTGCGGGAGATATATGAAGCTGGTACACCAAATTCATTTTCTCTCTTTGCATTATTTTCTCCTATATATGATCCACTAACATTTGAAGAAGTTGTTGAAGAAGAAGTATGGGCACAAGCCATGGATGAAGAAATAGAATGCATTGAGAAGAACCAAACATGGGATCTGGTTGATGTACCGAAATACAAAGATGTGAGTCAGTGTCAAATGGATTTACAAGACCAAGTAAGATGCTGATGGGAATGTGCAAAAGCACAAAGCAAGAATGGTAGCAAGAGGGTTCACACAGCAACCCGGAATAGACTTCAATGAAACGTTTGTACTTGTTGCACGCATGGATACAGTCAGAACAGTCTTGGCCATTGCTACACAAAACAAATGGCATTTTTATCAAATGGATGTCAAGTTGGCATTATTAAATGGCTAAGTATATGTGGAACAACCACAAGGGTATGAAGTTCCAGGTCAAGAGCATAAAGTGTATAAGCTGAAAAAGGAACTCTATGGTTTGAAGCAAGTTCCTAGAGCTTGGTACAGTCAGATTGATTCCTATCTCACTGAAAATGGATTTCATAGAAGTGAAAGTAAGCCGCCATTGTACACCAAAGTGAATGAGAAAGGTAAAATATTAATTGTCAACTTGTATGTAGATGATTTAATATTTACTGGTGATTTTGGCATAGCAGATTTTAAAGCAGTCATGGAAAGTGAATTTGAAATGACTGATCTGGGGCTCATGATGTTTTTTCTGGGTTGAAGTTCAAAGTCTGAAATTGGTATTTTTATATCACAGACAATGTATGGAAGTGAAGTTTTAAAAATATTTAACATGTCTAATTGCAAGACAACCCTAACACCAGTAATAACAGGTTTAAAATTGAGCAAGGATAATGAAGGATCAATTGTAGATCCTATGCTATTCAAAAGGCTTGTTGGTAGCCTTATGTATTTGACAGGGACAAGACTAGACATTATGTATAGAGTAAGTATGATCTCAAGGTTCATGGTGTCACCAAAAGACACATTGGAAAGCAGGTAAAATAATTATGAGGTATGTAAGTGGCACAAAAGACCTTGGCATTATGTATTCAACCTCAGAAATTTTAAACTCATTGGCTACACTGACAGTGACAATGGAGGCATCATAGATGACAGGAAGAACACATTTGGGTACACATTTCATTTTGGTACAGGTGTTGTTTCATGGGCTTCAAAGAAACATCCCATAGTAACTTTGTCTTCAGCTGAAGCAGAGTATGTTCCAGCTACAAGCGTTGCATGTCGAGCTGTATGGATGAGGAGAGTGTTAAAATACTTGTCACATAACCATCAAGAACCGACAACCATCATCTGTGACAACAATTCATCTATTGCGTTATCAAATAATCATGTGTTCCATAAGAGAACCAAGCACACCGACACAAGGTTTCATTTCATAAGGGAGTTGGTGAACAACAAAGAATTTTGTTTGGAATTTTGCAGGTCTGAAGATCAACTTGCAGACATTTTTACAAAGCTATTGGCAAATGACACATTCCAGTATCTATGTAGTTATCTTGGAATGACAAGTTCTGAACAGGGAACTCTGTCATGCACAGAGCATGTTTTAGCTTTGAAACATTTTGTAAATTTTGTTTTAAAAATCCCCATCTGCTCATAATTAAGGGAGAGTGTTGGAAATATTAATCACTCGCAGATCCATAATTGACTCTCAACCGACTCTATCAGAGTCTGTATCAGTCAAGATCTTGTTGGTCAGTCTGACAAGAGTGAAGAGTCCACGATTCGGCGATGTAAACCAATCAAATTTATTTCTGAAGCTAAGTTGTTAGGTAGATAGTTATTACAGTATTTAATGGTGATTCAGTTGATTCATGTAGAAGCAATTTTCAGGTTTCCTATAAATAGAAGAAGAAGATTGTAAATTAAGTTAGTCACAAGACACATTGGATAGCAAAACTCACGAGAAAACTCCAGGGTGAGAAAAGAGAGAAAGAGAAGTTGAAGCTCAAGCTTATGTGTATGTGATTCTGTCGAAGAGCCGAAGCTCTGTAAAAAGATCATTCGGTGGGCCGCAAGGATAATTTTAGGGGCAAATTTTAGCCCAGTGGGCTATTTTTCCATGTTTTTCTCCCAAAAAAGATTCTCCGTTTTGCATTTTTTGAAGCCCTGTTTCACCCAATTTTGATGGGGTAAAAATTTTTCACACTAAAAATCGCCAAATTATTCTATAAACAATATAAAATCCTTGGAAATTAAAATATTTTTTGAAAAATATTACCAATCATTTTATAGTTGGCGTTTTAAGAATTAGTAATATTCACCAACATTTATACACTTTTAAATAAGTATGGTTCCTTAAAATCATCCCTGGTGGGCCGACAAGTTTGTATTATCTTTGTTATTTCCGGACAATATATATATGAAATATTTTATGGTTGAATGCATGTTTATTTGGCCATGCATTCTTTCCATATTTACTTGTGTAAATGTCTTTTACAATTACGGTTAAGTGAAAGAATAAGAACCCATAAATTTCTCATCCCATGAAAGTTCCAGGTTTTACCGCACAGTGCTCGACTCAAGTCTTCCTAAATATTTGGGTATATGTTTTTATAAGTTATGTTGAATTGTTAATGTGCCGATTTTTACTTCATCTTACTCACAGGTGAAAATCATTTGTAATTTCTTAAGTCTTTTAGACTAAGAAACATACTCTGTAAATTCAGACTAAAACTAAGTGAATCGACTAGTGGTCGAAGTGAAGTTACCGACCAAAGTAAAACTGACAAGTGGTCGAGGTAAAACCAGACGGTAGAATTGACAAGTAACTATCGACCAAAGTTTATAAACTTGTCTAGTCGAGAATTAGACAAGTTTCAGCGAACAAATAAACAAAAGAAAAAGAGGTCTGAATGAAAAATTAAATTTTATTAACTAAGGGGTAAACTCAAGTTTAGTCGGCTTGGTTTTGGCTAACATCATTGACTGGAAATAGTTCGACTGGAAAAATACTGGGAGAGCTTGGCTATTTGGGTAGCCTAAAAATACTTTCTTGGGATATAATGATTTTGATGGTGGGATTCCTCTCGAGATAGGAAATTTGAGCATGCTTGTCTATCTCGAGATGGCTAGTTGTGGTCTTACCAGGGTAATTCCTTTCGAGCTTGGCGATCTGAAAAATCTGGATACAATTTATTCGTAGAACAATGGAAAAATCCAATTTGTACATACATCAAGCCATGCATGAAAGAATAATCCCAACATTAGATGCAAGAAATAAAGCTAAGGAGGCATGGGACACACTAGAAACCACCTATCAAGGTTTAGACAAGGTAAAAACTACTAAATTGCATATTCTTAGAAGAGATTTTGAATCGCTGTCAATGAAAGATACGTAGTCAATGGAATCATTGGCCTGATAAATCAAAGATCTATCTCCATTTAATGACAAGTAGAGGGTCGAGATCTATCTCTAGCAACAATGCATGTGATTAAGCCATGTCATTAAATGTTTCTGGTTGCGCTGTCAACTCACAGTCAGGGATATGCCATTTAAAGTTTAATACAAGCCATTAAAACCTTCTTCGTTTCCATCCACTTGTATCCCCTCCATCATACACTTATAACTACATATCAAATCTTATGTTATAAACTATCACCCCTCATTGTGTAAATCCCGCAAGATAGGGACTCAAAACCATAGTCTAAAGTTTATACTTGTTACAAAGTTTGCAACATCTTTTAACAAAATACCATCAATCCTTTAAACATCTATGTAACCACCCTTGCCAACAAGAACTCATAAGAGGGGTAGGTTTAACACAAGTTTAAACTAATAATGGTAATTAGGACTAAGCCTTAAGTTTAGGCTTATGTCCTAAGTAACCAAACTTTTACAATAATAAACTCAAAAGACTTAAACATCACCTTGACAAGGCTGCGACCTAGTCGTCGCCACAAATGGAGACCGTGCCAAATTAAAGACTCAACCTATCATTCAAACATTAACATGTCAAGTTAAACTTATCCATGTATGTGAATAAAAATATGTAACGACAAATATAAATGTGATACGACCAGTAGATACATGTTATGACAAGGATGAATATTAAATCGTAAACACTTTATTTTTTTATATGGAAATTATGGGTTTGTGACTGGAAGTGAGCCTCTTCTTTAACTTATGACAAATTATATGCATCACCCATAATTTATGGGTGATAGTGACATATTGTTTGTTTAAATATATTGTTTTCCCATAACAAAAAAAAATCCATGCACTGTGATATTGACAAATTATCAAGGGTCGCTAAGTGAGTGTGAACCTTCCTTGGGAAGCTTCATAAAGTAAAACTCCATTTAAAATATCAGTCCCAAGAAATTATAAAGCCCACGATAATTATGTCTCTACACAAAATTTCACATTATAAATATTTAAGAAATAAAATTTGTATTATTTTTTATTATAACTATTATTTTAACTTGAAATGTTGTAAGAATTATGTTAAATTAGCATAATTGTAAAAATAAAACGTTAGCATTTCACGAACTTGTTATAATAGTGTTGAATCCATTTTTTATATTAAAATTAACATTTTATTAATAAAAATATGTAATTTGGACCAAACAAAAAAATTCAAATTTCTAAATGTTTAGAACATCATCTTTCAAATTAAATACACATATATATATAAAATATTTATAATTTTTATTTGGATAAACAAACTAATTTGTCATATAAATATATAAGAGAGGAAGATGCTACAATAAAAAAAATATTTTGGAAATAACCATAAAATGTACACTAAATAGGTACTTAAATATGCTGAAATTATAATGTAGAAATGATATTTATGAAAGTTTTTGTTGAATAATTGGAAAAGTTATGGTGCATATTAGTAACTTTAATAAAAATTATGGTGAATAAAAATTGGAAAGGGTTCATGAATGTCTATGATAACGTTAAATATACATTTGGAATTAGCTTTTTCAAAAATATTTTGTAAAAATTACAATAAGATCCATGCTAATATTTAAATTTTTAGCCAAAAATTATTAATGTTGGTAATTATAGGTTGTTATTGTACTAAATAAAATGTAGGTTATATTATTTGTAATTAGCTATGATAGCATAAACACAATATTAAAAAATCTCATTACATGGTGGTTATGATAGCTTTTACTTGCTTTGAGGAAAAACTATATTTATATGGAATTTGTAGATGCCTTGGAAAGGTTGGACAATGATGGGTCTATGAGCATGAGTTATGTACACGAACTCTTATGCAAATATACTATCTCAATGCCTAACACCCACTCATTATGCTTGCAACATAGCTGACATATTATCTCCATTTAGGGTTAAAAGGCTATTACATAGGAGTTATGATTATCTTTGACTTTCTCTAGGGGAGAAATATAGTGACATGGAAATCGTAGACATCTCAAAGAGGTTTTCCAAGGGTGTGACTAAGAGCATGGGTCATGTACACAACTCCTATGTAGATCCACTAGATCTTAGTAATTGATGCCAATAGAACCATTTGGTTTCTTTGTATATTTAGTTTGTTTGTCCAAGGATATAAACACCCCACTAAAGGAAACAAGAAACAAGGCTTAGCTCAATTGATTGAAACATCTTCTGAAAGGAATTTTATTAAGAGGTAGGCCATAGGTCATAGTTTCGACTTCCATTGGCCCCTCGATGTTACTACTCCCTATTGTTGTGGGTTGTTGTGGGATTGTTGAGCCACCCTCCATCTAGATATTTTACGGAATATGGGGGGACCCCATGAGGTTTTCTTGGAATAGAAGTAGATCCTCAAACTAATGGACCAACTATGATTGAATATCTCATTCTTAGAGAATAGACACATCTGATGAGGTAAGAAGGACGCTGTTAAACTAGCAGGGCAGTGGAAACCAAAGATCTTGTTATCAGTCCTTTATACTGTCCTTACACTTGGATTGGGCATAGATATTTTGCATTTCAATTTGTAATTCCAAGAAACAATGAATTCATTGGGATGCTTATTGAAAATATTGAAGACTTCATATCATGCTTGTTGGTTAATTTAGCAACAATCCATAAAAGCACATATTGGGATGTACTTGTTTTGGTCATTGTAACTACCTATGCTAGGAAGATAATAGGTATGTTTTTTATTGCAATTTCCCTCAAAGTGTCCTTTTATGCTGCAATGACGCATGGAACCCAATAAACACCAAAGGATTAGTGTAGTTGGTTATGACCAACATTGGAAAGGATAATAAGGTAAAACCCAAATTTCATAAAAAAATATTTGGCATTAGTGAATGGACTTTAATAACCCATTAACTTATATATATAGCTTGATCTAACTTTTACTTAACAAAGGAATCGTACTTAATCATGATGGTTCACAAGGCCATTAAAAACAACCTCCTCTTCTAGAACTGCAACTGTTCATGACAAGTCTAAATAGTGGTTTCTTTTGAGTTGTATTTTAAGTCATTAATAAAGATGTATGAGGATCTCTACAACATTATGTCTTAACTATAAGAGGATTGTCATGGTCATACTACCCTTCCATAACAACTAACACATCAAGAACATCTTATCATCTACAAGTCAAGGGTCTAGGATTATTTTAGGAGTATATAAGGAAGTGGAATTATGCTTACCAATGGATAAGGATTTATTTTCTAACATCTAATGTATGAAGATGCAATAATTATATTATCCATATTTCAACTCAATGACATATCTCAATATTAACAACCGACGCTTGCTGCAAGTTATTCCTTCCTTTACACATATATTGATGGACATGTGAATATTATTTTACATAAGGTATTGTATTGTGATGAGATAGGATAATGATTCCTTTTAATTTACTAATAATTTATGGATATGAGTTTCACTGTAACAATTTATTTTAAGAAAAACAACATTATTTGGAAAACACCTTTGACATAATTATTTCATTAATAAATTCCTATATAGGGTGTGACATATCTCAATAATAACAACCAATGCTTGCTACAAGTTATTCCTTCCTTTACACATATATCAATGGACATGTGAATATTCCTTTACACAAGGAATTGTGTTGTGATGAGATAGGATAGTGCTTCCTTTTATATTACTAATAATTTATTCATATGAGTTGATTGTAACAATCTATTTTAAGAAAGACAACACTATTTGCAAACGCCTTCAACATAATCATTTCATGAATAAATTCCTATATAGGGTGTAAGGGAAGTGTATTAAGGTAAGGTAAGATGTGTGTTCCTCCAAGACACAATTGGCAAGGTAGAGGCATTTTGATGGAGTGTGTGATGAAGGAGGGAAGGATGAGGGAGGTTACTTTAGCTTGTTCCTTAAATACATCAAATAGACTACCATTCCTTCTACTACTTGTAGTAATGATGGTTTTGCATGGACAAGGGAATTATAACTCTAAGAAGTTTGTTTCAAACATGAAAATGGAGAGATCACATGTAAAGGTTTCCCAAGAAAGATACTCCTTTTAGTTCCATGGTTGTTCCTTTTACTACTCTAGGTAGCACTAAGAGCTCAATTTTTTTACGTTGGAGCTATGTTGAGCTTGAATTTGTTATAACACTTCAAGAGCTATCTTTAGATGAAATCAAGGGTCTACTTGTGAAAGCAATAAGGTAGGGGGTTCAATCACAATGAAAGAGGAAAATAAAGGACTCATGGTTTACAATGAATCGAGGAAGGTCGTGATTTTGTTTGTAGAAAGACGTCGGCCTTTTTTCCCAGATTGAAGGATTCAACACTAAGATAAGTTATAACAAAATTTGAAGAGGCATTCAAGTCCCATTATAGTCCTTTGCTCAAAGTATTATGGGGAACATAATCAATTGCAATGCATGAATGGCCTATAATTTAAAAACAAGTTAACAATGGGTGAAATCAAAACAAATATAATAAGACAATGCATGCCTTGATGTAAGACGCCCCTAAAAAGGAACTTCCTCCAACAACCCAGAAATGGAAATGGAGCTTACGGAAGCTATTTGGAGTATCACAAAAGGTGCTATTTGGAGTATAACAAAAGGTTCTCTCCTAACATTAAGGTAAACATATAATGACTTGAGAAGAAAGTAAGGGAGAGACATAGAAATACCTCATTAGAGGACATAGAGAACTCATGGATTGGATACTAGCCATATGTTTCTATGGTAGTTGAGAGATAATGTATTTCAAGCTAATTGACCTTTACTAGCACACCAAGTCCATCATTGGTCTTGAGTAATTTAAGACCAAGGAATAAAGTAGAGAGCCATTCTTGATGCACTAGATTCACCAAATATATATTTTATTGTTCTCTTTTGCTCGCATCTAATTTACTGGTTTCTTTTTTCAATTTAGACATACCATTGCACCTTTTTTAATTACCTTTTTATTATGTTTTAATTTTGTATTATATGAATGGACATAAATTTAATTTTTTAAATATTTTTTAATGTTACCATAAATACTTGACAACATTTCCCATACAAAACTCTTGTCAACAATTAATTATATTTATTAATATTTTTCTTTTATAAAAAGCTTTTCTCTTAATAAAATATTAAAATATTAAAATATGTATTAATAATCAATTTTTTTCATCGTGAAATTTTTTTTATAAAAAATTAAAATATATATTAATAATCAATTTTTTTTATCCTCAAATTTTCTTTATAAAAAATTAAAATATGTACTAATAATCAATTTTTTTCATCCTCAATTTTTTTTTATCAAAAATTAAAATATGTATTAATAATCAATTTTTTTTATACGTTTATTTATAAAACATTAAATTATTATTAATAATCAATGTTTTTTTTGTCTTATGCCTTTAATGTATTATTTATTAAAATTCAATTTTTTCATGATCTTAGGATTTTCATTTTTGTTTTAGTGATGTTTCCCTTGAGACCAAACTTTGGTTTATGGGACCAAACTTTGGTTTATCTGACTTAAAGAAACAAATTATTTAGTTTGTTTTAAAATTGTATTCCTATGCACGAAGAGCTTGGAGAGAAGCCTCTAGAGCTCACTATTGACACATCAAAAGGCTAGGAAGGTAGGTATTGCAACAAAGATTATGAAATTGAGATCTAATATGGGTGTGGGTGTAAGCAGAGTACTCTAAGAAGATGTGATTTTCATCCTGGATATTCATATTATCATAAATGGTAAATCCTTTCTACCCATAAAGTTTTAAGAACTGCTCAACAACATATTTCACTATAAACAAATTATTATTCATGATATTAATACACAGTTTTAAAAACAAAAAAAATAAAACATTTAAAACAAACAAATATGTTGTAATTAAATGTATAATTTCAGACACTATTAAAGTACCTACAATTATGTAGACCCATATGTTTTGAGCTATAAATCCTTTAAAAATATTGAAAGGGGAACTTTCACACTATAATTTTATATTTGTCGATGATTCCCGCGTCCAAAAACCCGTAAACCAACTTCCAAGAAAAGTTGATGACCACGGTCAAGCAACAACATTATAGAAACACCTTGGTCAATCAACAACATTGGGTCACTTTACAAAAAACCCATGGTCAAAGCAACAATATTTTTTATTGCGATGCAATGTTTCCTTTAGTTTGATTTGATGTAAAGAAATCTATTCACATCTTTTAGTTTAACACGGCATTACTGAATCTTTAAAGTGGGACGTTGAGGATTTGACCTTTAAAACAATCCGAAATAGTCTTCAAACAGGATAAGTTATTCCTTTTAGATCTAATCAAACTCCCTGGAAACAGTCCAACCGATCAGATTCTTCTCTAAAATACAAAATATAGAAAAAGAATGCAGTCGATTACTCCTTACATGATTTGATTTTCTGTATGACATTGGAAGGATACAATGGTCGCAAGACTAAGCTCTTCAGCCGTGCCATATAAGGTGGTCTGCAGGTTTCATATTGAGCATAACAGTTTATGATATAATGACACAAATGATAAGGATTTAACTGTGATTCCATAGCTGCAACGCAGTGAGAACAGCATCATTGTCACTGTATATAAGGCAAGATAGTATTGCCATCGTTCAGGATGAGGTTGCGAAATCTCATGTTTGTTTTGCGTGTGCTGCATGCCTTGTTTCTATACTTATCAGCTGCTATTCCCATTGAATCTTCATTGCATGGAGATTCCGCGGTACTGATTTCAATGAAGGCGTCATTGATTGACTGTAATCACCTGCTAAATAGCTGGACAGCCTCCAATTATACCACCCATTGCTCCTGGACTGGCGTCCAATGTGACCATATCGGCCGAGTAGTGGTTCTAAATCTCTCTGTCATGAATATTTCGGGCCCATTTCCGATTCAGGTCACAAATCTCCGAGCCCTCCGTGTGCTCAACGTCTCCAATAACTTCCTTAATGGAATCCTCCCCTCCGACATGCCAAATTTGAGGAACCTAGAGGTACTTGATCTCTATAACAATAATATGTCTGGTGCATTGCCACTAGATTTGAGCTATCTGGTGAAGCTCAGGCATCTTCACCTTGGAGGAAATTACTTCTCGGGCAGCATTCCTAGTGAGTATGGCAAGCTGAAAAATGTAGAATATCTTGCATTGAATGGAAATAAGTTGGTTGGAAGAATACCCAAAAAGCTTGGAAATCTGGGGAACTTGAAAAAGCTTTTTCTGGGATACTACAATTCATACCAGTCTGAGATTCTTCCCGAGTTTGGAAATTTGAGCAAGATTGTAGTTCTCGATATGGCTAATTGTAGTCTTCTCGGTGGAATTCCTTCCGAGCTTGGCCGTCTCAAACAATTGGATCTACTGTATTTGCATACCAATGACCTCACTGGCCCTATTCCTCCTCAGCTGGGCCATCTTTTGAGCTTAAAGGAGATTGATCTATCGAATAACGACCTCTACGGTGAAATACCCATGGAGCTCTCGGAGCTAAAAGAGTTGACACTGCTGAGTCTGTTCCAGAATAGATTACATGGTGGCATCCCATACTTCATTGGAGGCTGGCCAAATTTGGAGTTTTTCAATCTTTGGCAGAATAATTTCACAGGTCTCGTGCCTCAGCAATTGGGCGTAGGTGGAAGGCTCCACGAAGTGGATATTTCTTACAACAAACTCAGTGGTTCCATCCCTGCTAAACTCTGCAAAGGTGGAAGGTTCAAGTCATTGGTTATAGAAAATAATTTATTCTTCGGCCCTATACCTGATTCTCTGGGCACGTGCAATTCCCTGGATAAAGTCCTCATGGGGCAGAATTATTTGAGTGGTTCAATTCCTGGAGGGTTGATATACTTACCCAGGTTGACTGTGATCGAATTGCACAACAATTATCTCAGCGGCAGCATACCGGCTAAAAGTAATAATGTATTCTCCATGCTATTGCGGATGAAATTTTCTAATAATAGACTGAGTGGCCCTCTTCCTTCATCCATAGGTCAATTATCTGCATTGCGGACACTTCTGATCAATGAAAATCAATTAATAGGTAAAGTTCCGCCAGAGATTGGCCTACTGAGAAATATTTCTAGAGTCGATTTCAGTAAAAACAGGTTTTCTGGTATGATTCCTAGGGAAATTAGCAATTGTTGTGTTCTGATAAACATTGATCTCAGCCAGAACGAGTTCAATGGTCCCATCCCAATGGAAATATTCAGAATGTCCAATCTAAACCTTCTGAATGTATCCAGAAATCACTTGAATGAGAGCATCTCTACAGAATTTGAGAACATGCCTAACTTGAGCGACGCGGATTTCTCTTACAATAACTTTTCTGGCCTTGTTTCAGACCGTCTGCTTTTAGCATTTGATGCAAGATACTTTGCAGGGAATCCGTCTTTATGTGGAGCACACTTGGGACCCTGCAGTTCTCCTATCAATGGATCGCCAGTCCGAGTACACATCAAGCTTGGACTTCTCTTGGGACTGTCAGCACTTGGACTTTTCTTCTGCTTGATGGCATTTTCAATAGGGGCAGTCATAATTAAGGCAAGATTTGTCAAAAGAGAAGGCTACGTTATGACGGCCTTCCAAAAACTGAACTTTGGGAGCAGTGAAATCCTGGAATGTATAAAAGAAGAGAGCGTCATCGGCAAAGGAGGAGCGGGAGTTGTGTACAGAGGCATCATGCGCAGTGGCCAACAAGTAGCAGTAAAGAAACTTAAAAGGACTGGCAAAGGCTCTTCAAATGATTATGGTTTCTCTGCAGAGATAAAGACTCTTGGGCAGATCAGACACAGGCACATAGTTAAATTGCTGGCGTTTTGCTCCAACCATGACACTAATCTTCTGGTGTATGAATACATGCCTAATGGAAGCCTGGGAGAGCTGCTTCATGGAAACAATGGAGGTCATTTGCAATGGGATACTAGATACAAAATTGCTGTTGAGGCTGCCAAGGGATTGTGCTATCTTCACCATGATTGTCGCCCGCTTATTCTTCATCGTGACCTGAAATCCAACAATATTCTTCTGGATTCCAACTTTGAAGCCCATGTTGCAGATTTTGGCCTAGCAAAATTCTTGCGTCATTCAGGTGCCTCTGAATGCATGTCTTCCGTTGCGGGCACCTTCGGCTACATAGCACCAGGTAATTTAGGGTTTGATTTTTAGTTTCTGGTTTTGTGTGATTCACACGTTGTAAACAAATGTAAGGAAAAATTACCTTTCCAACTGCTCTTATTTATTATCAATCTTGCCATTGCCAGTTTCTCAACTTAAAATTTACCTTTCCGACTGCTCTTATTTATTATCAATTTTGCCATTGCCAGTTTCTCCACTTAAAATTTATTATTGTTGAAGCAAAGTACGTGTACACTTTGAAAGTGGACGAGAAAAGCGACGTATACAGTTTCGGAGTGGTTCTGCTGGAACTTGTTACGGGCAAAAGGTCAGTGGGCGATTGCGAATATGAGGAGGGCATGAACATTGCAGGTTGGGTGAAAAAGATAACGAAATCCGCCAAAGAAGAAGAAGTTAGAAAGATTATAGATCGGAGGATGAGCGATGTTTGTATGGAGGAAGCCATGCATATGTTCTTGGTGGCCCTGCTGTGTATTAAAAAGCAAAGTAGCCGCAGACCCACCATGCGCGAGGTAGTCCATCTGTTAACATATAACTTTCCAAAGTCGAACCTCTCGCACTAGTTTACAAGTTTCAATAATCACATGACAGAAAAGGATTGAAGAACCCAAACTCCATCCTGATCAAGTTGGGGGTCGATGCGAGGCCTGGAATTTGACGGCATGTAGCAAGTTTTTCGTCCGGTGGAACGTATTTGACATGTAGCTACAAAATAAACACGTTAGCTTGTACCGGCATGTAAATTTGTAGGACGTTTATTCGACGTTTGACTTCTGGCAAAATCTGTCATAATTTCTAATAACCTTTGTTTTTAACAGTTTTTAAGTCAATGGGAGGCTATGGCAGGCATTGCTGAAGCATTCTTAACTCTTTTTGGTTTGTTTCTTAACTAGCAATTGTACCTAGGGGTGCAATAAAAGAACGCCGTGTTGAAAGTTAAGCAAGGAGATGTAGACATATACAACAAGGAAGACAATTTGAAGTTTAGATACAATATTTTAAAGACATTATATTCCTCACATAATTGACCATTACATATCCACATTTCAAAAGTATATTCCTCTCCTCTTGCATGACTCCCTCCCAGCATGCATGCAGTTCACGTGGCATCCACAGGAGCACCTGGCATCCATCCACTAGCACCTGTGGGAGGTAAAGATACAATACAAGAGACAACCTACCTTTGGCATTCAAGAGACAACCTACCTCTGGCATTCAATTTTTCCACCCATTTCTTTCATCGATAGTTTGGAGTGGTGGTTGCTCAATGCAAATAGGCAGACCAAAAAGCG
>LPNX010536749.1:840135-954860 GCA_001517045.1 Pseudotsuga menziesii
GGGGTCTCTTGGTTGATGCTTAGTTAATAGTGGAGTAGTATGGTAGTTTACAGTAATGTTAATAGGCTAGAAGTTTTGAGTCTTTTCATGAAGTTTATCAGACCAGTGATGAAGTTTATCAGGTCAGGCGGTGCCGCTCATTGAAGCTTGCTTTGAGAGAGCGAGGCGGGTTTCAGAGGTGCACGGGCCGAACAACTACTTTGAGAGAGCAGGGTGAGGCTACAATTTCTTCTGCCACAAGTGTGCACTATGGTATTGGTCTACATTTAAAATGCTACGAGGCAAAACAGAGCAAATAAGAAAATTTAATTTACACTAAAACCGACCTGGCTTTGGCCAAACGCTCCAGAGCAATGCGCTGATTGGCAGAAAGACCTGCATCGGAGAACTTCAAGTCGTAGAGGCCGACGCAGCTGTCTCTCAGATGCTCCGGCGCAACAATGTTGATAAGCAGTCTCTCTGCGTCCTCCATGGATTGAATTGAAGGATGCACGGTAGGAATTGAACTGTCCATTGAAGATTTGGGAGCTGCAAAGCTGAGGCCGAGGACCTTCAGAAGAGCGTGCCATATCGCCTGCTTAACCCCGTCACAAAAATGTAATCCAACCGAAGCTATGGCACTGTGAAGCCCGCTCCATAGATTTTGCAGTAAACACCCTTGCGCTCCCCGGGCCGATATCTCATTGAAGGCAGCGGCAGAGATTGACGTGCATTGATGTGCATTCAAGGGGCAGGTGCGCAGCATGGCGGACGGACAGCAAGGAGTCGCAGGTGTCAGGTGCATTCAAGGGGCAGTTGAATTGACAGAGAAATGCCAGGCAGCCAGCAGATCAGGATCAACGCAGTAGATTTTCCCAATCGTCAGACGTTTTCATCCGACGGTTAGGGAGAAAAATCGCATTTATTTGGGGGAGTAGACTCCATTTGGTAACGCCTTACGGCGTAATTATTATTTAGGAGTTGTTTTTTTAAGGAACCTTGTTTTGGCTCAGTTTCTGCATTTGTATTTTTATATTTATAAAATAATTGTATTTATTAAAAAAATTATAATAATAAAATTAAAAAAATTTGACAGACATAAATATAAAGAAAACGTAAAGTGACAGTCACTCAAAACACCCAACCGTCATGAAATTGTAAACATAAAGTGACACTTACTCAAAACACCCAACCGTCATGAAATTGTAGGTTGACAGGGAAAAGAATTATGAAATTCCAAAGATGTGTTTGAAGTTTGGTCAAATACTAGTATTATGGTTGGGTGTTGTTTTTGCCATGCGCAGAATTGTTTATTAATATGAAAAACTTGTTTTGCGTAGTTGTATTTATATTCCTGTGATGAGTTTGTTGTGTAAGCTTTCGCATCCGCATCTATTCAGCAGGCCGATGGTTCATCATCTGCATCCATTCAGCTGCCGACGGTTCATTTAGTTTGGCAACCGTTTTTTTGTTGGGAGCTTTTGGAGTGGTCCATCACCTAGATTTGTGGAACATTTGACACATAGCCATCAGAAGCTTGATGGAAGCTTGGCTATTTAAAACCCCTGTTGGTCCCCAAGCTCATGATCTCAATCCCTTTTAGTTTTACACCATCGAGAAAGAGAAAGCAGAGCTTGGAAGTACCGTACAGGAACCTAAACTTTGTGGAACAGGGAAATCTTCTACAGTAAGACAAGTAGCATCAATGGCTGGAGGTATGATCTATTCGACATTTCTATTTCAATTATGTCCCAGAGTTTTATTCCGCATTTGTTCAGAATCGGAAATTTATGCTAACAGTTGGTATATAGCCGTTATCTCTGCCTTGGTGTTTTGTATGTAGCCGCCACTCTAGGGTTTTCTCTGTGTGTCTGCATTGGATGTGAATGGCAGAGGGCAGAGCTTATAAAGCCTTCGTTTTTATTTGAAATTTTAATGTGTGGGTAGATTTGTAGAAGGCATGGTTATCAAGCTTAAATTTGTAATTCTAATCATGTAGAATGCATAAGTATATGCTCACATCCTTATAATGCACTGATGCAATGCTTGGATATGTAGAGTGCGTGGAGTTTAATCTTAGATCTATAAATGTTCATTAGTGTATAACAAGAACTGTGTCTGTGTGTTACCTTGGGAACAATTTTGTATTGTCGATTTGGGTTTCTTTTGAAGTTTAAGGAGCCAGATTTTTTTTTCCCACTTTGATCTTCTGTATTGTCAAGCTTAGTTTTCTTTGATGTTTAAGGGAATGCGATCGCCTTTTGATCTTATGTCCTGTCGGAATTAGTTTCCTTGAAGTTTAAAGCAGCTAGATCACTTTCTATATATGATCTTTTGTATTGTCGATTTTGGTCTTTTGTATTGTAGATCATATCGTTTTGCCCTTTTTTTTTATCCTTTGCCTTGTTAGTACGTAGATGAAGCTATGCCCACGTTTCAGATGGGGCATAGGCTCTATGTTTAATCTATTAATGAGGCTATACAGTAATTATTATTCCTGAATCCATTTTATTTATTTTTGGCTAGGTTCGTTGGGATTTTTTACCTGGAATGAGTTAACACAAAAAGAGCTTACGATTGCACTTTTTATTTTGATTTGGAATTTTACGCTTTAAACCTCTACTCATTTTAAGTATGTGCATGGAGTTTCGATTATGGTCTGCATAGTTGTAAGTATTCTATGCTCCTCGAAGATCTGAGTTGCTTGCATTAAGATTTAAAGCAGGTAACATTAGATGGGCGTTTTTTTCATGCATTTAGCTAAGAGCAGAAAGACTTATTTGGTTTGCCTGTGTGTTGTTAGTGATGATATGAATATTATTTTGAAAAAGAATTATACTTGGTGTTTATAATCTTTTATAAATTTTGGAGTTCGGATGGCTTTTTTTTATGTTATGGTTTAGCTGAAGGAAGATGTTTTAGTTAAAGGTAGATGCTTTGCTTGCCCTCATTCAGATCTATTCATTAGAAGCTTGTTTTGTTACAGTGAACAACAATAATGTCTAGTGATCTATATGATATTTAATTAGAGAATAGCCACAGCATCTCTAATTAATATATATATATATATATATATGTTTAGGATCACATAAAGAAAGTTTAGACATTAATTGTAATTAATTATACTAAATATAATAAATTTTATCCCACATGAATTTTTATTATATTTATGTAATTAATTAGGATAAAATATTGAATTATTCATAACTTACCCACAGGAATTATGAATTAATAGTTTTATCATGAAGAATATTTGAATCTGCTTGAATTAAAAATTTAGCCCACAGGCAATTTTTATGTCATTAGATTCAATCTTAAAGCATGAATTGACATTGGTAAAACATGAAATTTTATTTGGTCTCAATTTTAACGTAAGCATGTGATCTTTATTTTTATGCAGTTGTACAACCTGCAAATTTCTCTGAAATTCGTTGTGATATCCCTGAACTTAAGGGAGATAACTATAAGGTTTGGAAGGAGAGAATTCTCCTTCATTTGGGATGGATGGACATAGATTATGCTATTAGGAAAGATGAACCGCCAGCACTCACCAATACCAGCACTGCAGCAAACATCACGCTTTATGAGCGATGGGAGCAATCTAATCGTTTAAGCATGATGTTCATTAAGACTAAAATTCCAGCTGGTATTCGTGGTTCAGTTGATCAGCATGAAAGGGTCTGAGATTTGCTAAAAGCCATTGATGATCAATTCGTCACTTCAGACAAGGCACTAGCAAGCACCCTAATCATGAAGTTCTCATCCCTAAGGCTCACCAGTGTGAAAGGTGTGCGCGAGCACATTATGCAAATGAGGGACACTATGGCTCAATTGAAGAAACTCGAGGTTGAAATATCAGAGTTTTTCTTGGTGCACTACATCCTGAACACCCTTCTGCACCAATATGGACCTTTCAAAATCTCATACAACACACATAAGGATAAATGGTCAATAAATGAACTCATGACCATGTGTGTTCAAGAGGAAGAAAGACTGGTGATGGAACTAGGAGAAAGTGCAATGCTGGCAATGCATAGGAAGGGCAAATCTCAAGCCAATAAGAAAGGGAAAGGTAAAGTACCTCCCCAAGCTAATATTAAGAAGGATTCCAAGTGTTTCTTCTGTAAAAAGAAGGGACACATGAAGAAGGAATGCAAAAAATTTCAGAAATGGCTTGCGGACAAAGGTAATGCAATCTCGTTTGTTTGTTATGAATCTAATATGGTCAATGTCAATATTAACACTTGGTGGATTGATTCTGGATCAACAATTCACATTTCAAATTCTTTGCAGGGTTTGCAAAACCTTAGGAAGCCAGTGGGAAGTGAGCAAAGCATCTTATCAGGAAACAAAATGGGCTCGCATGTGGAAGCTATAGGAACATGCTATTTAACTTTAAGCAGTGGCTTTGTTTTAGAATCAGAAAAGATATTTTATGTTCCAAGTTTTTCTAGAAACTTGATTTCAGTTTCAAGACTTGTGCATTTTGGATATTCCTTTAACTTTTCGGAAACATCTGTCAATTTATTTTATAAATTTGATTATGTTGGGAATGGTATTTTGTCTGATGATCTTTACTGCATTAATTTACAAAACAATGTCACCTATGATTCAATGCATGTTCACACTGGCACTAAAAGATGTGTTATTAATGAAGATTCCTCTAAATTATGGCACTGGAGGTTAGGTCATATCTCCATAGAAAGAATTAAAAGATTGGTAAATGAAGGAGTACTTAATACTCTGGATTTCACTGATTTTGAGACTTGTGTGGATTGCATAAAAGGAAAGCAGACCAACAAGTCAAAGAAAGGTGCCAATAGGAGTTCGGACATATTAGAGATCATACATACTGATATATGTAGTCTAGAGATGGAATCACATGGTCAGAGATACTTCATCTCTTTTATAGATGATTACTCACGATATATGTATCTCTACATGCTTCATAATAAGAACGAAGCATTATATGCCTTTAAGATATTTAAGGCTGAAGTAGAGAAAAAACGCAGCAAGCAAATTAAGATCGTGAGATCAGATAGAGGTGGAGAATATTATGGTAGATACACAGAAGATGGACAAGCACCTGGGCCATTCGCTAAATTTCTTCAAGAGCATGGGATTGTTGCCCAATACACCATGTATAATTCACCCGACCAGAATGGTGTAGCAGAAAGAAGAAATCGAACTTTATTGGACATGGTGCGGAGTATGCTTAGTAGCTCCAATCTTCCTAAATCCTTGTGGACTGAATCACTTAAGACGACAGTGTATATATTAAATCGAGTTCCAACCAAGGCCGTTCCTAAAATGCCATTTGAATTATTGAAAGGTTGGAAACCAAGTTTGCGACATATGCACGTTTGGGGATGCCCGTCTAAGGTGAGAATATATAATCCACAAGAAAAGAAGCTGGACCCAAGGACCATTAGTGGGTATTTCATTGGATATTCTGAAAAGTCTAAAGGTTACAGATTTTATTATCCATCTCATGACACTAGGATTGTGGAATCAAGAAATGCAAAATTTCTTGAAAATGACTTGATCAGTGGGAGCGTTCTAACCGGGAACATAGTTTCTGAGAAGGATCATTCATAATCTCAACCTTCCACCTCAAGTGATAGATTGGTTATTGTTCACAACACCCCTCAAGTACAAACTAGTGTTGAACAACCAATTGTTGAAGTTCCACAAGCTGTTGACGGCATTCTAGTAGATCAGGTAGTTCAAGAGTTTCCAAGCACTTTTGAACAATGAGTTGAACCACATACTTCTCAAGAAGATAGTGATACAACATTGAGAAGATATACTAGACCAAGGAGATCAGCAATTCCTGATGATTATGTTGTGTATCTACAAGAATCTGACTTTAACGTTGGAGCCGAAAATGATCCCGAGTCCTTTTCACAAGCCATGAATTGCAAAGAATCAAAATTATGGTACGATGCCATGAAGGAAGAGATGAATTCTATAAAGAGTAACGAAGTCTGGGATCTTGTTGAGTTGCCTAATGGTGCAAAAGCCATTGGATGTAAATGAGTCTTTAAGACAAAGAAAGACTCATTGGGCAACATTGAGAGATACAAGGCTAGACTTGTTGCTAAAGGATTCACTCAGAAAGAAGGAATCGACTACACGGATACTTTCTCTCCTGCATCTAAGAAAGATTCCTTGTGCGTTATTATGGCATTAGTAGCCCATTTCGACTTGGAGTTGCATCAAATGGATGTGAAAACAACTTTTCTAAATGGAGATCTAGAGGAGGAGGTTTACATGAAACAACCTGAAGGATTCCCCTCTAGTGATGGTAAGCAATTGGTTTGCAAGCTCAAAAAATCCTTATACGGTTTAAAACAAGCATCCCGCCAATGGTATTTGAAATTCCATAATGTAATTTATTCTTTTGATTTTGTAGAAAACATTATGGATCAATGTATATACCTGAAAGTTAGTGGGAGTAAAATTTGTTTTCTTGTTTTATATGTGGATGACATTTTGCTAGCAACCAATGATAAGGGTATGCTGCATGAAGTGAAACAATTCCTCTCTAAAAATTTTGATATGAAGGATATGGGTGAGGCATCTTATGTCATTGGCATTAAGATCCATAGAGACAGATTTCGAGGCCTCTTAGGTCTATCTCAGGAAACTTATATTAATAAAATTTTAGAGAGATTTTGGATGAAGGATTGTTCACCTAGTATAGCTCCCATTGTGAAGGGTGATAGATTCAATTTGAACCAATGCCCGAAGAACGACCTTGAAAGGGAAAAAATGAAGAACATTCCATATGCTTCTGCTGTCGGAAGCCTAATGTATGCTTAGGTCTGCACAAGACCTGACATTGCATTTGTTGTGGGAATGTTGGGGCAATATCAGAGTAATCCAGGTATAGACCACTGGAGAGCTGCAAAGAAAGTAATGAGGTATCTTCAAGGAACTAAAGACTACATGCTTATGTATAGACGGACGGACAATTTGGAAGTAATTGGTTACTCAGATTCTGACTTTGCTGAATGTGTTGATTCACGCAAATCAACATCAGGATACATTTTTATGATGGCCGGTGGAGCTGTATCATGGAGGAGTGCCAAGCAGACCTTGATTGCCACTTCCACTATGGAAGTCGAGTTCATCTCCTGTTTTGAGGCTACTTTACATGGTGTATGGCTTAAGAGTTTCATTTCTGGGCTTAGAATTATGGATTCTATCTCTAAGCCATTAAAAATGTATTGCGACAATTCAACTAGTGTTTTTATGGTTAAAAACAACAAAAGTGGGAGTCGAAATAAACACATCGACATTAAGTATTTAGCCATCAGGGAACGTGTTAAAGCAAAGAAAGTGGTCATTGAGCACGTCAACACTGAGTTGATGATCGCTAATCCTTTGACTAAGGGCATGCCACCATTTAAATTCAAGGATCATGTAATGAATATGGGACTTGGTTCCATTATTTAGTTTCTCATTGTATGGACAATGTTATTTTTAATGAAATTCTTAATTAATGTGCTATTTTTTCTCATACATACGTGCACCTTAATTTAATTTGAGAAAATTCATCTACGAGGACCAAGAATAAACATAAGGTTTATCCATTAAGAAAGTGTTGCCACATAAATTAAAATAGCAATAAATACATAGTAATACATGGAAGGTAATACTTGTCATAAGAGGACTTATCACCATGATTCTTGTATCTATTACTTAATACAGATTGTCAATAGCTTTTAAGATGAGACATTAAGTTTGGGAGTATGGACCAAGTGGGAGAATGTAAGCTCCCGTATCCGCATCCATTCAGTGGGCCGACGGTTCATCATCCGCATCCATTCAGCTGCCGACGGTTCATTTAGTTTGGAAACCGTTTTCTTGTTGGGAGCTTTTGGAGTGGCCCATCACCTAGATTTGTGGAACATTTGACACATAGCCATCAGGAGCTTGATGGAAGCTTGGCTATTTAAAACCCCTGTTGGTCCCCAAGCTCATGATCTCATTCCCCTTCAGTTTTACACCATCAAGAAAGAGAAAGCAGAGCTTGGAAGTACCGTACAGGAACCTAAACCTTGTGGAACAGGGAAATCTTCTACAGTAAGACAAGTAGCATCAATGGCTGGAGGTATGATCTATTCGGCATTTCTATTTCGAGTACCGTACAGGAACCTAAACCTTATGGAACAGGGAAATCTTCTACAGTAAGACAAGTAGCATCAATGGCTGGAGGTATGATCTATTCGGCATTTCTATTTCGATTCTATCTCAGAGTTTTATTCCACATTTGTTCAGAATTAGAAATTTATTTAGGAGTTGTTTTTTAAGGAACCTTGTTTTGGCTCAGTTTCTGCATTTGTATTTTTATATTTATAAAATAATTGTATTTATTAAAAAAATTATAATAATAAAATTATAATAATAAAATTTAAAAAATTTGAGAGACATAAATATAAAGAAAATGTAAAGTGACAGTCACTCAAAACACCCAACCGTCATGAAACTGTAAACGTAAAGTGATAGTTACTCAAAACACCCAACCGTCATGAAATTGTAGGTTGACAGGGAAAAGAATTATGAAATTCCAAGGATGTGTTTGAAGTTTGGTCAAATACTAGTATTATGGTTGGGTGTTGTTTTTGCCATGTGCAGAATTGTTTATTAATATGAAAAACGTGTTTTGCGTAGTTGGATTTATATTCCTGTGATGAGTTTGTTGTTGTAAGTAGCTTTACAACTTGAATGGTAAGTTTTTGAATCAGCTGAGTGTAATTTGCACGTGAAGAGAAGCGACGAATGTATTTGGTTTATTATTAATAAAACTTTTTTTAGTAAAAAAATAAAGCTTTTGGGATAAGAGCATTCTCCACATTAATAAAATGAATATGCTAGGAATTGTTTCATGATGCCAAAGGTTTATTGGGTAGGTCATGGTTTCAGTGCATTGAAGGTAGACTTTCTATCCTAAGAAATGAAGTAATATATCTAGTTATTGGAGTTAACTTAATATTTATCTAATAGTTATCCAATGTAATCACGATAAGAGTTGAACTTAAGCTAATAATTGTAGAATCATTAGTCATATTTAATAGTTATCCAATGTAACCACGATTAGAGTTGAACTTAAGCTAATAGTTCTAGAATCATTAGTCCTATCTAATAGTTAAGGGAATAGTTGTATCAAGTTATTGGAGTTAACGTAATATTTATCTAATAGTTATCCAATATAACTGTGATTAGAGTTGAAGTTAAGCTAATAGTTGTATATAATAGTTAATTTAAAAGTTAATATATTAACAATTACAGTTCAAGTAAAAGTCACGATTGGAGTTGAAGTTAAACTAATAGTTGTATCATCAATGGAGTTAAGGTCATAATTTTATCTAATAATCCAATAATTGTATCTAATCATCTAATAATTGAAGTTGAAGTTTATTTCTTCTAGCTATCATTTACTTATCAAATGTTGACTTAAGCTTCTTTTTTTTTAAATTATTAATTATGAATTTTGGATGAGCCCATAAAATCAATCTCCACGGTACACTTGTCTCATTCTTGTCCATAGATGAAAAAACATAGATGGTANTTTTTTTTAAATTATTAATTATGAATTTTGGATGAGCCCATAAAATCAATCTCCACGGTACACTTGTCTCATTCTTGTCCATAGATGAAAAAACATAGATGGTAATCCACCCCAAAATTTTAAGATAGCCTAATAATCAAGTAGTTGAAGTTGAAGTTTAATTTTTCCAACTAATAGTTAATTTAAAAGTTAATATATCAACAATTCGAGATCAAGTAAAAGTCATTATTGCAGTTGCCATTAAGGTAATAGTTGTATCATCAATGGAGTTAAGCTAATAGTTGTATCTATTAATGAAATAGTTGTATCTAATAATCAAACAATTGAAGTTGAATTTTAATTTTTCCAACTATCATGAACTATAATTATCATATGTTAACTAAGCTATTTTTTATTTTTTTGAATTATTAAGTGTGAATTTTGGAATACGCCCATAGAATCAATCTGGAGAGTACATTTGTCTCATTATCATTCATAGATGAAAAATCATAGATGGTAGTCCACCCTAAAATTCTAAGATATGTAATTAGCTAGATGTCAAGTGGGAGATGAAGGCATTTATTAGGAGTTCAATTGTTACTTAAATGCACATTAGCTAGACTCCTAGATGCCAAATGTACTTACACTAAGTAGATGCCAAATGTACTTACACTAAGTTTTAAGCGATTATAGTTGAAGTTAAGCTGATAGTTGTAGAATCATTGGAGTTAAGGTAATATTTGTATCTAATAGTTATCCAATATAACTCTGATTAGAGTAGTTCAAGCTAAGGTAATAGTTGTAAAATTAGTGGACTTAACCTAATAGATGTATCTAATAGTTAATTTAAAAGTTAATATATGCAATAATAGTTCAATTAAAAGCCACTATTGGAGTTGAAGTTAAGCTAATAATTGTATCATCAATGGAGTTAAGCTCATAGTTGTATCTATTAATAAAATAGTTGTATCTAATAATCGAATAGTTGAAGTTTAATTTTTCCAAGTAATAGTTACTTTAAAATTATAATATTGGCAATTTCAGTTCAAGTAAAATCCATGATTGGAGTTGACATTACGCTAATAGTTGTATCAACAATGTAGTTAAGCTCATAGTTGTATATATTAATAGAATAGTTGTAACTAATAATATAATAGTTGAAGTTGAATTTTAATTTTTCCAACCATCACGAAGTGTGCATGTTAACTAAGCTGTTTTTTTTAATATTAATTATCAATTTTGGACGACACCCACAAAATCAATCTGGACTGTACATTTGTCTCATTATCGTTTGTAGATGAAAAATCATAGATGATAGTTTAACCCAAAATTCTAAGATATATACGCCTATCTATGTAACGAGATGCAAAAGTTTATTAGGAGTTCGAACAATTTTATTAGGATTTTGACTCTTACATGAATGCACATTAGCTAGACTCCTAGATGCCAAATGCAGTTAGACTAAGCTTTAAGTGATTAGAGTTGAAGTTAAGCTAATAGTTGTAAAATCATTGAATTTAAGTTAACAATTATATATAATAGTTAAGCTAATAGTTATATCCAATATAACGCTTGTAAAATCATTGGAGTTAAGCTAATAGTTGTATCTAATAATTAATGGAGATAAGCTAATAGTTGTACCTAATCGATGGAGTTAAGCTCGTAGTTGTATCTAATAATCTAATAGTTAAAGATTAATTTTATTTTTTACAACTATCACCAAGTGTACTTATCACATGCTAATTAAGCTATTTTTTATTGTTTTGAAAATATTAATTAATAATTTTGGACTACGTCCATAAAATCAATCTAGAGAATACACTTGTCTCACTCTCATTTAATTTTGGACGACACCCATAGTGTCTCATTCTCGTTGGTAGATGAAAAACCATAGATGGTAGTCCACCCCAAAATTCTAATGGGCTTAAATTTGAAACCTAATTTGATTACTTCCCTTCAACTTACATTTTAATTTGAATAATTGCATTTGAAAACGTCCACACCAATTTCTAGGGAATCGGAGATCCACTAATCATAAACATACAATACATCATTCAATCATCTTGGTGGGGAGGATGAGGAATGCAATTAANAATATTGAGAGTAATATCTCTACAATGAAATACCCTTAATTAATCCTTGATCTTTCTTTTCAAAGCTAAGTTAATCCTTTATCCTTCTTTTTAAAACTATTTATACATTGAAGCAATTACTTAACTAATTAATAATATTAGCACTTACTAAGTGATTACTAATATTACTTGATATTTATATTTATATTATTGAGAATAATAAGATGTATTTACAAGGTAGTATTTATATTATTGAAAATAATAAGATGTATTTATAAAAGGCTTAGCTACTTGTTTGGATATAACTTATGTTATAAGATTGGTAAAAACTAAGACATGTCTCTATGACAAACTATTCTTTTGAGGGTGGTTTAGTTTCACTAGGTGCAAGTCCCAAACTTAGTTTATACAATTTTTCTCTATCATTTAATAATATAATTTATTTAATTAAAAAACTTTAAAAATTAGTGAATTGTTTCTATTTATTTTTTAAAAACATAAAAAAATTTGAAAATTATTGAATTGTCTCTGTTGGTTTTAACACCAATCATTAAAACTTTTGTTTAACTCATATACATGTGTGAATTTTATCTATACTCAAAATAGACCAATTGAATAATACAGAGTAGTTTAAAAATCTATAAACCTAACTTCCTTTTAAAGTAGTTTTATTTTATTTTTCTCAAAATGCTACCATAATTATTATTATTAATGATGTTGAGCAAATAATATAATTATTATTATTAATGATTTTGCTGTGTGAAATCATGGTTTTGGAAATTTATTTTAGTGACTTTTACTTTTAAGAAAAATTACATATCTTGAATTTTATTTTCATTAAAAACTATAAATTATAATTTATTTAAAAATAAAAAATTGATGTTTATTTTTAATATAAAAATAATGGAGTATAGAAATTCAAAACAAAATTTGAATATAAATAAAATAAAATATAAAATTAAAAAATATGGTTGAAAAAACTATCATTAAAAATTTATACTATAAATAACTAAATAATTAAATAAAAAATAGCCAAATTTATTTGCTTATTTTGTTAATCTAAAAAAATGTGCCTCATAACTGTTCTTGATCAGCAATGAGAGTTTATTCTGTTTAGTAAGTTGAACCAGTCGATAAAGCAGCCGAAGAAGCAGTTTACTTAGCAGTAGATCCGGTTGCATTTTACCGAGTTGGCGCCTTCCTTATGTCTTAAGAGCCCAAGTTTGAAAGAGGAGGGTGGGGGTCGCTCGCCTTCGTTGTATCTTCTCACGGCGTACCTTTTCGAATAGAGAAAAAAATAATGAGCCTTTTTCCTTGGCGGCGACAACGACCTAGGAGGCTATGTCTTAAGTGGCGGCACAAGTGCGAATCAACCTGCAAGTAGGCTGCAACAATATTTACAATATAAATGGTCTTTGATGTTGAAACATGCACAATTTAATCCCAATCATTATCTAAACTTGTGAATGATTGGAATCTACTTACAACTACAATTACAATTCTTGATTAATCCTCATATACAATTATTGAAAAATAGGTTTGCTTACTTAAACTTTGTCATGAAATGCTCTTTGTACTTGGTACTCCACTCTTCGATTCCATATATCTAAAATTTAAACTTTTTTTTCTCCTTCTCCTTCTTATTTTTTTGGTGAATTTTGATGATTTATTTTATATATATATTAAACAATATCTAAACAATTAGGTTGACGGTAAAATTTTAGCATTCTTAATAACTATTTATAAAGCTCTAAAATAATATAATAATAAAAAAACATTTTAAATATTAATAGGTAAAAGAAACTCCATGAGAAGTTTTAGGGTAGAAAGGGTTTTCCATTTGTGTGAGTCTATAAACGTTGAGAATGAAAA
Source organism: Pseudotsuga menziesii (assembly GCA_001517045.1). NCBI lineage: Eukaryota > Viridiplantae > Streptophyta > Pinopsida > Pinales > Pinaceae > Pseudotsuga > Pseudotsuga menziesii. The sequence continues at coordinate 853,615 of LPNX010536749.1, forward strand.
TCAGTTGCTTTACTTACACCCACATTAGATCCAAGTTTTCATAGTATTAGCTACAATACAAACCTTTATAACCTCCTAACTTGCCAAAACTATAGTGATCTTGGAAAGCTTCTTTACAAGCTTTTGAAGCACACTAACAAGATTTTAAAGTAAACCAATTATTTTCCTTTCTAAGGTCCAATAAACCAAAGTCAATCTAAGTGTGAACGTTAATCATCATCATCATCATCATAAAAATATATATTGAGATTTAAATAAAGATTGTAAATTAAATCACTATAGATCTATGTTAAGATTAGATTTACCAAACACCCACAAGGATCCTATTTCTTGAGGTGTAAATATTTTTATATACCAATAACTTGTGACTTGATAGGTCGAAGCCCACCGAGGTGAGCCTCTATATACCAATAACTTGTGACTTGGTAGGGGCCGAGACATCCCGAAGCCCACCAAGGTGAGCCTCTATCCTAGGGGTCACCTACCCTTCTAACTTTGTCACAACAAGCCAATGAGCAACCCTACCCCCGCTGGTTTTGAACCTGTGACCTCCAAGAAAATAACACATATTCTTAACTATTAACCCACTCATATGCTCTTATACACATAAATAGATTTATATTGGTTTTAATTTTTAAGTCAAAGACACTATTCTATTATATGAAAGTGAGGTTCTCGCCCTATAACCAGATTAACAGTCCCTCCATCTAAAATTTGTCAAAGTTATCGCATCTTTATGCAATAAAAATTGGCCACTTCTCTCCACTTACCACCACCGACATAACCAAACTCTTCTACCTAGTAACCGCTTGAGAAAGAGACATTTTCCTGTCGATGATGTTTCCTCTGCTCCATTGTCCGTAAGGCATTTATTCTATGTCTTCATGATGTAAATTGAGGGGATAAAAGCTTCACTGGTAGTGTTTTTCATGTTGTTCGATCTTCGCTATTAACATTCACATTGCATTGCATGGAGATGCATCAACATGAACAATTCCAGTTGCATTACTCTGTTGGGCTTTCAGGAGAAATCGGAGAATGCTGGACAGCCGACTTGCAGAACATGTTTCCTTCCCTTTAAAGGCCTAAGGATGCAATGGATAATGACCTTTTAGTGATTTATTCTTCCTGGTTTTTTTTTTCAGAGGAAAAAATACCAGATCCTGTTATTCTATTGAATCAAAGATCATCATATACAATTAGTCATAGAGACATTCATCAAGAATGGATTCTGAGAAATGGGGTATCCTCTCAGCTCAAAGGCGAGTCCCCGTCATCATAACATGGGCAATATGGTCACAGGCCTGTTGTGATTCAGGCTTTTATCATCACTCCTGTATAGACAGGTCAAATTTATTCAATTATTCAGAAATGAACAGAAGCAACATGAATCATGAGCATAAGAAGAAGACTGAGGGTCTCTTTATGAGATTGCTAAGATCCCATTTAATGTCAACAAAGTTATGTTCTAAAAAAAGAGGGCTAATGCCCAACACTAGCTAATATAGCTGAAAATTACCATGATCAATGATCATATCATTAAGAGATTCCTTGAAAATTCCAAATCCTGAATCAAGAGAGAGTGCTATTTTAGAGAGACTGTCAGCTATCTGGTTATGCTCACGATATATGTGTTTCATGATCACTTCCAGAAAGATATGCAGTAATTCTCTAATATCATCACACCAATGACTCAAATGAGGTAAGTTCAGTGTGCCATTTCCTGTAGCCCATGAAATGATGACAAGGGAATCACCATATATAGAGTGTAAAGGAATTCCCATAATCTTTGAAACAGAGAGAAGGGCCCATAATGCCATCAGCTCAGATTTTGTGTTAGTACTTCTGCCACAGCCCATGGAGAATTGTATGTAGTGAGAGCTGCTCAAATGTAACACGAAACCTGCCCCNGTATGAAAGAGCATATCAATTTGGAGAAAGACCGCATATACAGATGGTGTATTTCCTTCAAATATACATCCATTCCTGTGTTTCCAGATTGTCCAAAAGATAAAGAGGGGCAGGTAGAGATTGGGTTAGCCGAAAGAATGAGAATGAAACCAGTGCTCCAGAAACAAACGAGCAGATTCTTTATATAAAGAACGAGTGCCATAGTGCTCGAATACAACTTCGAAGGTGATCTTGGTAAATAAACAGTCCATAAACAGATGTTGGGTCGTTTCCTCATCTTTCTTACAGAGCAAACAGTAACTAGGACCCTGGATACTGCGTCTAATGAGCTGATCCCATGTTAAAACTTTGTTATTTAAGAGGAGCCAGATAAAGCATCGTATTTTTTCAAGAATGTTGAATTTCCAAAGGATCTGTTGAACAAATGAAGTATTGTGATGTGGGTCAAGATAGTGGTCTGCAATACATTCATATGCCATAGCCGCAGTTAAAGATCCTGAGTAGTTCTTGTAAGACCAGAGAAGACTGTTTGATTGATACCTAAGTCTTATCCTTCCATACTCCAACCCCTTAACATAATCATTCCAAATGAGGTGCCATTCTCCATCCAGATCCAGATCCGTTGCAGAGAGCCAATAGGACTGAGCTTCCACAGAGTAATTCCTAGCTTGTGCTAGAGATATTATACCATAATCTTCCAGGTAGTCACGGAGATCCTGTGGCAGAGTGAACAAAGAGCCCAACCCTATGATCAGGTCCAAGCCCACCCTTATTGTAATGTCCCCGGTTTTGACCCCGTTTGCATGATGTATATATTGTAATTAATCGTGGTGAGGAGCTAAAGGCAAAATCCCCACCATCGATTTGGTTGTGTATGTTTCGGCAATAGGGATAGTTGCTGATGGTATAACGTGCTAGCTGGCACACTGTAATGTGGCATCATGTAAACACGCACATCAATTAAAACTAAAACCACAACTAGCTACGACAGTGCAATGTTGAATGAAAAGGGCATGGTTCCAAAGGATAAGGGGTGGGGGATGTCAAACCTTGGTTTATGGGGGCAAAACCCATGTGTTGCCACCTTGTTTGTTGTTTGCCACCTTTCTTGTTTCACCAACCTATTCAATGACTTGGTTTTGTTGTTGGGGGCAGTTATGGCTGGTGGTTGAGGCAATTATTGCTTTTGGGAGTGGGGTGGCAGGACTGTCAGTCCCTTGCCCACACGCCCACTCCACCCATGACTGCATTCACTCCACTGCCCCACGATTCCCCATTCTTCCCATCGCGCGTTTCTCTCCATGGTCGGCTCACTCTCCAGGTATGTTCGTCCTTCACGCTTGTGGTCTGTTCATCCACGCGCGCTTAGGCTGGAAGCTGTTCTTCCTCACGTGTAAGCTGGGATCGTCTGTTTTGTTCTCCTCACGCATAGGAATTCTATGTTGATTTCCTCACGCAAGGAGTGGATGAAATTGTAGCTGTCACCCAGGATTTTCGGGTGCAAGAGCCATTCATGCTCAGGGCCGTGTGCCTGTGTGTTCCACACCAGTTTCGGTGGTATGTATATGTCTCCTAGTTGATTATGGCCATGTATGCTATATGTTGTGGTTTGCGGTTTTGTTTTCCTTCTGCCCCATGCCGAGAGTCTGTTTTCTCTCCATTGTTGGACTGTGTAAATTTCCACTATTTCATTGTGGGATGGGAGCTGTCATCTTCCCCCGCGTTTTGTTGGCTGTGGTGTCCAACTGTGTTTTGGGCCGCTATGGATTCTTAGTGAGACGTTGTCTGTCATCAACGATGTCCCTGTTTTGGGAATATGTATAGCTGCCATCGTCTTCATTGTGAGTTTGTGATTGTGATTGCCACATCCGTCGACTAAGTTTCCCATGGTTATGCTGGGAGTTCTGCTTCTTATCCACTGTGGGCTGTGGATTGTTGCCATCGTTTGCATTGTGAATATGGGTTGCTGAAGTACCCTAGTTTGGGTGTTGCTGTTGAGTTGTTTTGGCCACGCTAGGGCCAAGAACAACTCTGTGTTTCCTTGTGGGCTTGAACTGTGGTTCACCTTTGGTTTGGGACCGTCCCCGGTTGTCTTGCCTTCATCATAGAGCGGTGAACCTCTTGTTTTGCTGCGGGTATGCAGTGGTTGGTCTTCGGACTGTGTTGGCTTGGCCGATTATTGAAGGCCTGGTAAACCCAGCTGTGTTGGTTTGCTGAGTGTGTCCCCTGGCTACGTGTAATCCTGCATTGAACCTTATCCTTGGAGGAATCATGCCCAACTCGGGGGTGGCAGCATTGCTGAGAGATTGATGAGCAAGTCGGCCTATGGTTGGGTGGAACGTTGCAGCGACGTAGCTGGTTGCGGGATTCTTCATCAAAAGATGAGTACCATTGCTATTCCATCTCTGCAATTATATTGATGTTTAATGAGTTACGATGAACATGCTGAATGCTGGTTTATGAATATGTTTGCTTCCACTGAATGATTGAGGAATTGTGCATCTTGTATGATGTTTTATGCACTATGTTATGCATGTCGTTTAAGCTTTTAATATCAACATTTTTCCTGTTTATGGTCATGGGGCTGTTTGCCCGGTTGAGTTATTGGTGTTGGTCACGTCCTCTTCGCCGGTCGGAGGGTCGGGGACGTGACACTTATGCTCTCACCATTCCCCACCTTCCATGTTAAGCCACTGCCAATCCAAGAAATAGTGCTAATGAAACCTTTCCAAATAACAGAGACACCTGTGCCCGAGAATGTCTTACTGTGAATCCATGACAGAATAGAATTCTTCTTTAAATATTTCACTGATAATAACTTGAACCAAAGACCATTGCCTCAGAGAGCATACCAAAAATATTTGAGCCTCAAGGAGTTGTTGAACCAGTCAAGATTTTTGATACCCCATCCTCCTTGAGTAATGGGTTTGGATAAAGACAACCAATCAACAAGATGGTTTTTTTTTCTTTTTCCTTGAAGAGCCCCAAAGAAAAGCGAAAATCATGCTTTTTAGTTTCCCAAGTATGGATTTCGGTATGGGGACTAAAGCCATCCAATATACCAGCAAGCTGGTGAGAACTGCTTTAATAAGAACCAGTCTCCCTCCCATAGAAAGTATCCTGTAAGTCCAATGAGAAATCCTGTTTTAAAACTTTTTGATGAGCCAAAGCCAGTCTTTAACTTTATAACCTAAGGGCTTAATAAAATAACCAAGATAATTGAACCCCGATGAAATGTGCTGGGTTTTGAAGGGGAGGGAGCGAGTGATTCTATTTAAAGACCCATCATCAACATTGTTGTACAGGAAACATGACTTTTCCGAGTTTATGAACATGCCCGAAGCTTCACAAAAGGTGTCCAATAAAACTTTGAAAGCTATCCATTCTTCAGAAGTGCCAAATCCGAAAAGAATCACATCATCCACAAAAAGAAGGTGAGTGAGGGATAGTTGTTGAGAGATTTTGATCCCTTTGACCAGACCATGTCTGTGAGCATCTTCAATAAGGAGAATGAGTGCTTCAATAACAAGGATAAATAGGAGGGGAGAAAGTGGACATCATTTCCTAATGCGATGAGAGGCCATAAAGAAATTCAAAGGGGAACCATTGATGAGCAAGGGAAAATTAACCGAGGATATGCATCCCAATATCCAGTTGACTCCCTCCAGTGGCACACCAATTTGCAGAAGAATGAGCCTGATAGAGGACTAGTTAACTCTGTCAAAGGATTTAGTGAGATCAAGCTTAAGAACAAGGGCACTTTTGTTCCTGGTTTTGACTGAGTGTATGACTTCTTGTGCAATGGCCAAAGGATCTGAGATCTGGCGATTTTTTAGGAACCCAAACTGCTGAGGAGTAATATATTTGTCAAGGAAGGGCTTAAGGCGTTGCGCAGCAACCTTGGCAATCAATTTGTAGATCAAGTTGCAGAGAGAGATAGGACAAAAATCGGCAAAGGATAATGGCTTGTCTTTTTTAGGTATGAGTGCTATAAAAGTTGAGTTAAGAGAGGGTAAACCCTACCGGACTGCCGAGAATCTTCCACCATATTAACAAGTTCAGCCCCTAGAAGGTTAAAAAGGGCTAGAAAGAACTCTACAGGGAAACCATTGGGCCCAGGAGATTTGTATTTCTTGAAAGACTTAAGAGCCCTTTCAACTTCCACTGATGAAATCTTGGAAGTAAAAGAAGTTCGCTCCTCTTGTGAGATATAGGAAGGGAAAAGACGAATGATTTTCAACTGAGCAGCAATTGATGTTTGGTTATCATCACAGAAAATCTGTTTGAAGTGTCTAACTCCCAAATCCTTCAAACCCTGATCATGTTCCACCATAATACCCTCCTCATCCTCCAATCCCCAGATTTCATTATGATTTTTCCTGGCTGTAGCCACAGAATGGAAAAAATTGGTATTGGCATCGCCCATTGATGCCCAAATCATTCTGCTTTTAAGTTTTGCAGAGAGGATCTCATGATCCCTCAGCTTTTTTAAATCAGCTTGTAGAGACTTTAATTTTGAAAGAGACACAGTAGAGTAAAGGCCCAAAGGGGAGGATGAGAGAATATTATGAATCTCTGTCTCAATACATAGACTCTTATCTTTTATCTCGAGGGTCTTGGAGCGTGTCCAATCTTTTATTTTCACTTTCATGTGTCTGAGCTTCATCGAGAAATATTCCATACCTAAATAGGAGGATTCGAGAGAGAGGAGAGGCCACTCTTTCTTTATCATATTGACAAAATCGTCAAATTATAGCCAAGAGTGGTTGAACTTGAAGGGAAAGACACAAGGAGACGTGGACTCCTTCCATTCCAAGATAACCGAAAAATGGTCAGATAAAGCCGAGGGATAGGCCCATACCCTGTGCCGAGGTAAGAGGTCAATCAAGCTAGAGGATAGCAAAAACCTATCAAGTCTTTTACTTATACCTTCGTCACCCGAACGGCCATTGTGCCAAGTTGGACCCGCAAAGTCAGGAGCAATATTTACTAGCTGATGAGAGGAGAACAGGTTAGTGAAATAGGGGCCAAGAGGATCTATGAGTGCCTTTTTTCCCCAGACTTCAGAGCTGTTTAAAGTAAGGTTTAGATCACACGCTAAAACCAAATTGGGTAGGTTAAGTAAACCCCCTTGCACAACCAAATCCCAAAAGGTCTCCTGATTAGCGTAAGGCCCATAACAATTGAGAAGGGAGAGATTCAAAGAAAAAACCCAGACATAAATTTGAGTTTCTACGCTTTGACCGATTTAACTATATAGATGTCAAAGTTTAAATACAAGCTGACGTCTGGATTTCGTCTGGATTCAAATTAATTTAGATATGTAATAAGTTACAAAGTATCACAGATACATTACGAAGGAAGATTAATTGTAACAAGAGGTCTAAAGACAAAAAAGGTTGGTTAAAATAGACAATTGGCCACAGTCTAAAACTTTAGGACACAGACCTCTTCTTTAACTTATGACAAATTATATGCATCACCCATATTTTATGGGTGATAGTGAAATATTGTTTGCTTAAATATATGGTTTTCCCATTACAAAAAAAATCCATGTAATGTGGATATTGACAAATTATCAAGGGTGGTTAACTGAGTGTCACACCTTCCTTGGGAAGCTACCTTCATAAAGTAAAATTCCATTTAAAAAATCAGTCCCAAGGGATTGTAAAACCCACTATTTTAGAGGCAAAAACTTGGAAGCAAAGGATATTAAACTTCCCTCAAGGATTTTGTGTTAGCAAATGAATGCCATCTCCAATGATCAAGGATATTTTTAATCATAGAATTTAATTTTGTCTCTACACAAGATTTCACATTATAAATATTTAAGAAACAAAAATTGTTTTATTTTTATTATAACTATTATTTTAACTTGAAATGTTGTAAGAATTATGTTAAATTAACACAATTGCAAAGATAAAATGTTAGCATTGCACGAACTTGTTAAAATAGTGTTGAATCTATTTTTTTATTAAAATTAACAATTTTATTAAAAATATATAATTTGGAGAAAATAAAAACAAATTTCAAAACTATTTACTCTTCTTAAGAGCATTATCTTTGAGATTAAATACACATATATAAAAATATACATAATTTTTATTTGGGTAAGAAAACTAATTTGTCATATAAATATATAAGAGAGGAAGAAGGTATGATAAAAAATATTTGGAAATAAAGGTAAAGTATACATTGAATAACTACTTAAATATGTTTCCCCACAGTGGGTGTTTATGAGGGAAGATGGAGGCACACTTGAGAGGTATGTGTCCGAGCCTCATTCCACCACCTTATAGCCCCCAGCATGTCCCATTCCATATGAACCTCAAGCGCGATTGAGTGTGGGTAGTGGCGTAGGTAATATTGCAGGCATAATCGACCGTCGAATGGAGTGAGGTAGATAGATCAACGATGTACATGCAAATCGTTGAGACAACTTGCACACTAAAAGTCGGAGAGGGTCTACGCAATGGGTAATGTGCGTAAATGACATGTCCCCTCCCCATTGGATATCGCACTCAAAGATTGGAGGTATGAAAGTCACGTTTATGGAGTGCAATGGTTTAAAGGGCCCACATATTTTAATGGTCGAGATTTGGGAGGAGAAAGATCAATAGTGGATAGATATTTCTCTGAGTGGACATGCACGGATAAATGAACTTTCCATATTTGCAAATTCGGTAGGCCCAGTGAGGATGAATGATGGAGATTTGAGCCGCTAAAGATCGGACAGTCCAGAAGGATCCCACAAGTAAAAAGGAGGAAAGCAAAAAGATAGAAATTTGGTCATGAAAAGTTGGAAGTTCGCATTTCGTGATCTGTAGGATCAACGGTCCAAAAATCTTCCGCAAAATATCAGATGGTCCACAAGGATCCCATAAGTAAAAAGGCGGAAAGCGGAAGAGACAAAAAAATGGTCGTGAAAAGTTGGAATTCCGCATTCGACGATCCGCAAGATCGATGGTCTAGAAAGCTTCCCTAAAATATTGGACGGTCCAGAAGGATCCCACAAGTAAAAAGGTGGAAAGCGGAAAACATAAATTTGGTCGTGAAAAGTTGGAAGTCCGCATTCCGCGATCCGCAACCCGCAAGATCAATAGCTTGGAAAGCTCCTGCATAAGATCAACGGTCCAAAAAAATTTGGAAGCAGAAAGATCAAAATTTTTCTTTGAGAAAGCTAGAAGTCCACATTTTGCAATCCCTAGCCCGCAAATTTGCTCTTAGATCAATGGTGCAGGAAGAATCTTACGGAGATCGACGGTCAAAAACAATTTCGCAAAGTTGAAGATGCAAGGATGAATAAAATGGTTGCAGGTCATTCAGAGACACTCTGAAAAGTCATTTTCATCAAGTGATCTTGAGTCCCAAATGTCAAGTTTTCCATTTTGATCCACCACGCGCATTCAAACATGTTTTCCTGGTCTGTTTATGATCATGGCGAATCTTCCAACTCAGAATTTGTTGGGATTTAGTGTGTGCAGGTTTGATTCCCATATCATAACTAATTTTGGCTATGTTTTGAGGTTGGTCTCGAGAGCATATTACTCTATAAATATAGCCTTAATAGAGGAACAAAGGGTTCGACATTTATTTTGAAAGCCTCTGTTCTTGGTTTTGTATCTCTTCAACTCTTTCTTGGAAGTGTTAATGCAAAATATTCCAGGAGTGTCTGAGATTCATCACAGTGTTCAATGTTCAGCCTATATGCTTCATTTCCATGTATATGTAGTTTTTGTTAATGTGTTTTTAGTTATATGCAAGGAATTTGTTCTCTGTTAAGCGCTCCTTGCATTGGATAACGTGTTTGTTATGTGTTATGCTAAATGTCTTGGAATTCATCCTCTGTCAGATGCTCCATTTTAGTTATCAGTATTTACTGTTGCTTCTACTAAAGGTGTTTCAAGAGATTCATCCATAGATAGGTGCCTCCTGTTTCATTCGGATTCTTTTCATTTCCCCCTTCCGTCTCTTAAAAGATATTTAGTTGAATATTAACACTTATTTTGCCTTAGATTACGAAGGTTATCACTAGTCATTATGTTGTAATCCCTTGAATGTTTAAGTATTTGACTCCATTTCCCAATGGTATTTAATATTTGTCTGTCTTACACTCTTTAAAATCCAAAACAACCCTTCCCCTTATGAAATATAGCCTTCTGAATGCTTTCTTAAAGCTATATGTGTATGTGAATGATCCCGTGACATAGAGAGAGCCCTCTATGACTGTATAGGCTAGAATATAGTCTAAATATTGGTTTGAAATGGTTACCCCAGTGATTTCCTACCACAATCATAGGAAATTTATTGGGTGATAACATGATGCATACTTGATGATCAAGCAGAGCATAACTACTTAGTGACTATGTATGATGAGGTGTATAATGATGTACATGAACAATGTATGGCAGTGAAATGACTTATCAGTATATATATATGACTTGGCAGTGATAAAAGAATAGAGGTTATCAACAGCAAGTTCAGTGATTGGTTTTGACAGGTCCACAGTTTCAGTCTTCTTCTTTAGGGCGGCAAGGTGCTCCTAGGGCTCACAATATTGTTAGTTAAGCTGGTATATCAGCTTGTTAGGTGTAGCTAGTGAAGCCTAAGGGGTTGTAGCCTCTTCTAGTTGTAGTTGGAAATTTTGTATTAAATTTGTTACCCCAGTTGTCACTGTGTTAAATTTATTATTTAAAAATGCTTCCGTACTTTTACCTCCAGGAATTGGGTTTCCACGTCAGAATATTGTGTACTGTGCATTTTGTTATTTTCATGTACATTGACGATATGCTATGATTGGTGATTAACAACTTTCTCTTAATTAAATTTTTTAATAATTATGCAAATATTGAGTCACCCCCCTCTCAGTATTTCAACAGGGTCAAGTTTTTCCCCAAATTGAAATTACAAATCAAATCTTAAATATTTAACAAAGTTTTCCAAGATATATAATATATCGTGGTCGTAAAGCCAATCCTTGGAATCCACAGATTAAAAATAAAAATAAAAAAGTCATTTCTCCATACAAACAACTATTGTAAAAGCAAACACATTTTGAGTGTGAGAGGTTATGAAGCCCACAGTGTAAATTAATACATCTAAGTATATAACCAAACTGGTTTATGGCTTAAAAACAAAACTTATCTTCTTAATGGATGTAAAGCCCTATCTTTCCATCGACTATGATTAAAAGAAACTAGGAACCAATTTAACTTTGAACCCAAATCAAGAGTCTACCTTATGAATGATGGACGATCCGATTGTACAGTCTACAAGCGACGATTGCGTGGGTGTTCACATGCACAATACCTAGTGGAGTTAGCATAAACCTTAATGACTATAAATTATATATGCATTCTTCCTATTAAACAGATTTTGGGTAAATCCCTCACCTTTGGACATATAAGAGGGAGGCTCGAGAGGAGGTGACCCCGTCGTCGCTCTCACCAAGCCCATGATTTGAAAAACCTGCATTAACCGTTAAGAATTGTTAAAACCAAAATTTTAAACTATAACATGTTTTGAAAGATAAAGAGAATGCGTTGGTGGATATTACCTGCATTCCGAGTTTGGGCCATGAGGGTGAAGCAAGCTTACCCAAATCTTTCACACATACCCTTCCTTCACCTTTCAACTAAATGATAGAGTTAAAATAAAACCCCAAATAATAATAAAGAATAAAATTTCATAATTTGTTCAACCAGAGAAGAGTTTTCCTTGATAAGATGCTTAGAGGTAGAGGGCCAAGGGTCGGTTTCTCCTAGCTCTTTCTTCTTCCTCTGCCTGCGCATCAAGGAAATAATGGTGTTAATTCTAGGTTCATGTTCAGAAAAAACCTTTAAAAAACAAAATTGCAAAGTATAGATGGAAAAATTTTCTTCCTTACTTTTTTTAAAATCTTGCAGGCTGCAAAGCCTCTCCTAAAACTCAAAACAAGGTGATTGAATTCCATCCTTAACCTCACAATGAACCAAGAAAGGTTGAGGATGTAATGGCGGCAACATTCTGCCATCAATCCACTGATAAAAACTTTCAAACAATCTCAAGTTACAAACCTATAACTAAACTTTCCATAACAGACCATGAAGGGAAAGATGAAGGGAGAGACAGGTGCAATGCATCCATGGAGCGACTAAGATTCATTCACATAAAAATGAAACACACCAAATGAATGCAACAAAAACCCTCACGACAGCATAAAGCCACATTAAACCCTACGAAAACCCTTGAACCAGAACATGACAAGTGGAGGGTAGAGATCTATCTCTGGCCACAATGCATGTGATTAAGCCATGATTAAGCCATGTCATTAAATGTGTCTGGATGCACTGTCAACTCACAGTCAGGGATATGACATTTAAAGTTTAATACGAGCCATTAAAACCTTCTTCGTTGTCATCCACTTGTATCCCCTCCATCATACACTTATAATTACATATCAAACCTTATGTTATAAACTATCACCCCTTGTTGTGTAAATTTTATACTTGTTACAAAGTTTACAACGTCTTTTAACAAAATACCATCAAGCCTTTAAACATCTATGTAACCACCCTTTCCAATGAGAACTCATAAGAGGGGTAGGTTTAACACAAGTTTAAACTAATGATCACTAGTTAGGACTAAGCCTTAAGTTTAGGCTTATGTCCTAAGTAACAAAAATTTTACAATAATAAACTCAAAAGACTTGAACATCACCTTGACAAGGCTGCGACCTAGTCGTCGCTACAAATGGAGACCATGACAAACTGAAGACTCGACCTATCATTCAAACATTAACATGTCAATTTAAACTTATCCATGTATGTGAATAAAAATATCTAATGACAATACATGTTATGACAAGGATGAATATTAAATCGTAAGCACTTTTTTTTATATATGGAAATTATGGGTTTGTGAGTGGAAGTGAGCCTCTTCTTTATCTTATGACAAATTATTTGCATCACCCATATTTTATGGGTGATAATGACATATTGTTTGCTTAAATATATTGTTTTCCCATAACAAAAAAATCCATGCAGTGTGGATATTGACAAATTATCAAGGGTGGCTAAGTGAGTGTGAACCTTCCTTGGGAAGCTTCATAAAGTAAAACTCCATTTAAAAAATCAGTCCGAAGGAATTATAAAGCCCACAATAATTATGTCTCTACACAAAATTTCACATCATAAATATTTAAGAAATAAAATTTGTTTTATTTTTATTATAACTATTATTTTAACTTGAAATGTTGTAAGAATTATGTAAAATTAACATAATTGTAAAAATAAAACGTTTGCATTTTACAAACTTGTTATAATAGTGTTGAATCCATTTTTTATGTTAAAATTAACATTTTTATTAATAAAAATATGTAATTTGGACTAAACCAAAAAAATCAAATTTCTAAAATGTTTAAATCAAATTTCAAAATGTTTACTCTTCTTAAGAGCATCATCTTTGAGATTATATATATATAATTTTTATTTGGGTAAGAAAACTAATTTGTCATATAAATATATAAGAGAGGAAGATGCTACAATAAAAAAGAATATTTTGGAAAAACCATAAAATGTACACTAAATAGGTACTTAAATATGTTCAAATTATAATGTAGAAATGGCATATTTATGAAAGGCTTGGTTGAATAATTGGAAAAGTTATGGTGAATATTTGTAACTTGAATAAAAATTATAAAATGTATGTTAAATAGATACTTAAATATGTTGAAATTATAATGTAGAAATGACATAAGGTTTTGTTGAATAATTGGAAAAGTTATGATGAATATTATGAACTTTAATAAAAAATTTGGTGAATAAAAATTAGAAAGGGTTCATGAATGTCTAACATAACGCTAAATATATATTTGGAATTAGCTTTTCAAAAATATTTTGTAAAACGTACAATAAGATTTTTAGCCAAAAATTATTAATGTTGGTAATTATGGGTTGTTATTGTACTAAATAAAATGTAGGTTATATTATTTGTAATTAGCTATGATAGCTTAAAAACTATATTAAAAAATCTCATTACATGGTGGCTATGATAGCTTTTACTTGCTTTGAGGAAAGACTATATTTATATGGAATTTGTAGATGCCTTGGAAAGATTGGACAATGATGGGTCTATCAGCATGAGTTATGTACACGAACTCTTATGCAAATACACTATCTCAATGCTTAACACCCACTCATTATGCTTGCAACATAGCCGACATATTATCTCCATTTTGGTTAAAAGGCTATTACATAGGAGTTATGATTAGCTTTGACTTGCTCTAGGGGAGAAATATAGTTACAAGGAAATTGTAGACATCTCAAAGAGGTTTTCCAAGGGTGTGACTAAGAGCATGAGTCACATACACAACTCCTATGTAGATCTAGTAGATCTTAGTAATTGATGCCAACAGAACCAGATGGTTTCTTTGTATATTTAGTGTGTTTCTCCAAGGCTATAAACACCCCATCGAAGGAAAAAAGAAACAAGGGTTAGCTCAATTGATTGAACCATCTTCCGAAAGGAATTTTATTAAGAGGTAGGCCATAGGTCATAGTTTCTACTTCCATTGGCCCCTCGATATTACTACTCCCTATTGTTCTGGGTTTTTGAGCCACCCTCCATCTAGATATTTTACAGAATATGGGGGGATCCGATGAGGTTTTCCTTGGAAAAGAAGTAGATCGTCAAACGAATGGACCAACTATGACTGATTATCTTATTCTTAGAGAATAGACACATATGATGAGGTAAGAAGGACGTGGTTAAACTAGTGGGGCAGTGGAAACCAAAGATCTTGTTATATGTCCTTTATAGAGTCCTTACACTTGGATTGGGCATAGATATTTTTTGTTTCAATTGGTAATTCCAAGAAACAATGAATTCATTGGGATGCTTATTGAAAATATTAAGACTTCATATCATGCTTGTTGGTTAATTTAGCAACAATCCATAGAAGCACATATTGAGATCTACTTGTTTTGGTTATTGTAACTACCTATACTAGGATGATAACATGTACATGTTTTTTGTTGAAATTTCCCTCAAAGTGTCTTTTTATGCTGCAATGACGCCTGGAACCCAATAAACACCAAAGGATCATTGTAGTTGGTTATAACCAACATTAGAGAGGATAATAAGGTAAAACCCAAATTTCATAAAAAAAAATATTTGGCATTAGTTAATTGACTTGAATAACCCATTAACTTATATATATATATATATATATATATATATATATATATATATATATATATAGCTTGATCTAACTTTTTACTTAACAAAGGGATCGTACTTCATCATGATGGTTCACAAGGCCATTAAAAACAACCTCCTCTTCTAGAACCGCAATTGTTCATGACAAGTCTAAATAGTGGTTTCTTTTGAGTTGTATTATAAGTCATTAATAAAGATGCATGAGGATCTCTACAACATTATGTTCTTAACTATAAAAGGATTGTCATGGTCAAGCTACCCTTCTGTAACAACTAACACATCAAGAACATCTTATCATCTACAAGTCAAGGGTCTAGGATTATTTTAGGAGTATATAAGGAAGTTGACTTATGGTTACCAATGGATGTGGATTGATTGTCTAACATTTGATGTATTAAGATGCAATAATTATATTATCCATATTTCAACTCAATGACATATATCAATAATAACAACCGACTCTTGCTGCAAGTTATTCCTTCCTTTACACATATATTGATGGACATGTGAATATTCTTTTACATAAGGTATTGTATTGTGATGAGATAAGATAACGATTCCTTTTAAATTACTAATAATTTATGGATATGAGTTTCATTGTAACAATTTATTTTAATAAAAACAACATTATTTTCAAAACACCTTTGACATAATCATTTCATTAATAAATTCCTATATAGGGTGTGACATATGTCAATAATAACAACAAATGCTTGCTACAAGTTATTACTTCCTTTACAATATATCAATGGACATGTGAATATTCCTTTACACAAGGCATTATGATGTGATGAGATAGGATAGTGCTTCCTTTTACATTACTAATAATTTATGCATATGAGTTTCATTGTAACAATTGATTTTAAGAAAGACAACACTATTTACAAAACGCCTTTGACATAATCATTTCATGAATAAATTCCTATATAGGGTGTAAGGGAAGTGTAATAAGTTAAGATAAGATGCGTGTTCCTCCAAGACACAATTGGCAAGGTAGAGGCATTGTGAGGGAGTGTGTGATGAAGGAGGGAAGGGTGAGGGAGGTTACCTTAGCTTGCTCCTTAAATCCATCAAATAGTCTACCATTCACTCTACTACTTGTAGTAATGATGGTTTTGCATGGACAAGAGAATTATAACTCTAAGAAGTTTGTTTAAAACATGAAAATGGAGAGATCATATGTAAAGGTTTCCTAAGAAAGATACGCCTTTGAGTTCCATGGTTGTTCCTTTTACTACTCTAGGTAGCACTAAGAGCTCATTTTTTTTTACATTGGAGCTATGTTGAGATTGAATTTGTTATAACACTTCAAGAGCTGGGTGTCCACACGAAGCTTCTACCCAATTATGATGCAATGGGAGTGCGCAAGTGGGCTAAATCAACAACGTGCACGCACCTCGTAGATGCGCACACGTGCTTCCGCTTCGGACTGATGAACCTCCACGCTGAATTGCTAGCGTGGGAAATAAGAGGGCGCACGTGCCTCAGGATGCGCATGTGCATTTGGCCGTGCGCGTGGGTTTGGCGCAATAGCAAACAGGGACAAAGCGCGTCCCTGTGTATTAAAAAAAATATTTTGTATTGTTTTGCAACCCGCGAGCGCGCAAGGAGGATCCAACGACCCCAAGTAGACTAATTCGACCCCCAAGGAGCCCAACCAACTTGTGCAAATCGCCTAAAATGACACTGGAGTAAGGTAAATAGAGTAGGAATGCAATCATTATTCATCATCACCATCATCATCGCCATCATTATTCATCCTCATAGCCCTCTTCATAGTCATCATCCTCCTCCTCCTCCTCATCATCTTCGTCATCAACCTCATAATCCTCATCATCATCATCATAGTAATAGTCATCGTGATCATCATCATCATCATCATCATCATCATCATCATCATCATCATCACCATCATTGTTCATCATCATAGTCATTATAATCCTCCTCCTCATCATCATTGTTGTCATCAACATCATCATCTTCATCATCGTCATCATCGTCATCATCCTCTTCATCAGCATCCTCCTCCTCCTCCTCATCATCATTGTCATCATCATCATCACCAACATTGTTCGTCATCATCATCATCATCATCATCCTCATCCTCATCCTCATCCTCATCCTCATCATCATTGTCATCATCACCATCATTGTTCACCATCATCATCATCGTCTTCATCATCATCATCATCATCATCAACATCATTATCCTCATCATCATAGTCATCATCCTCACCATCATCATTGTCATCATCATCCTCATCATCATCATCATCATTCCATTGCAAATGCTTGGAAATAAAATCAAAGCAAGTTTTCAACTAAACCTATCATCATCATCATCATTATTCCTCATCGTCGATGTCATCATCATCATCCTCGTCCTCATCCTCATCATCATCATCACCATCATTGTTCGTCATCATCGTCATCATCATTGTCATCATCATCATCATCCTCATCCTAATCCTCATCATCATAGTCATCATCCTCATCATCATCATTGAAATCATCCTTATCATCATCATCACAATCAGCATCATCATCATCATCAGTATTGTTCCTCATCATCGTCAGCATCGTCGTCATCATCATTGTTCATCATCACCATCATCATCGCCACCATTATTAATCCTCATAGTCATCTTCATAGTCATCATCATCCTCCTCCTCATCATCATCTTTGTCATCAACATCATCATCCTCATCATCGCAATCATCATTGTCATCATCATAATCACTGTCATCATAGTAATAGTCATCGTGATCATCATCATCATCATCATCATCACCATCATTGTTCATCATCATAGTCATTATAATCCTCCTCATCATCATCATCATTGTCATCAACATCGTCATCATCCTCATCCTCTTCATCATCATCCTCCTCCTCCTCATCATCATCATTGTCATCATCATCATCATCACCAACATTTTTCGTCATCATCATCATCATCATCCTCATCATCATCGTCATCGTCATCATCATCATCATCCTCATCCTCATCATCATCGTCATCATCACCATCATTGTTCACCATCATCATCATCGTTGTCATCATCATCCTCCTCTTCCTCCTCATCATCATAGTCATCATCCTCATCATCATCATTGTCATCATCATCCTCCTCATCATCATCGTTCCATTGCAAATTCTTGGAAATAAATTCAAAGCAATGTTTCAACTAAACCTATCATCATCATCATCATTGTCACTCATCATTGTCGTCGTCATCCTCATCCTCATCATCATCATCATCATCATCACCATCATTGTTCATCGTCATTATCATCGTCATCATCATCCTCATCCTAATCCTCATCATCATAGTCATCATCCTCATCATCATCATTGAAATCATCCTTATCATCATCATCATCATTGTTACTTGTCATCGTCAGCATCGTCGTCGTCATCATTGTTCATCATCACCATCATCATCGCCATCATTGTTCATCCTCATAATCATCACCATCCTCCTCCTCCTCCTCATCTTCGTCATCAACTCCATCACCCTCATCATCGCAATCATCATCATAATCACTGTCATCATAGTAATAGTCATCATGATCATCATCCTCATGCTCATCATCATCATCATAGTCATTATAATCCTCCTCCTATCATCATCGTCGTCATCAACATCATCGTCGTCGTCATCCTCATCATCCTCATCCTCCTCCTCATCATCATCATCATTTTGATCATCATCATCACCAACATTGTTCATCATCGTCAGCATCATCCTCCTCCTCCTCCTCCTCCTCGTCATCATCATCGTCATCATCACCATCATTGTTCACCATCATCATCGTCGTCGTCGTCATCATCATCATCATCATCATCATCTTCCTCCTCCTCCTCCTCCTCGTCCTCGTCATCATACTCATCATCCTCATAATCATCATTGTCGTCATCCTCCCCATCATCATCATCATTGTTCATCATCATCATTCCATTGCAAATGCTTGGAAATAAAATCAAAGCAAAGTTTCAACTAAACCTATCATCATCAACATCATTGTTCCTCATCGTCGCTATCATCATCATCCTCCTTGTCCTCATCCTCATCATCATCATCACCTTCATTGTTCGTCATCATTGTCATCGTCATCATCATCCTTATCATCATAGTCATCATCCTCATCATCTTCATTGAAATCATCTTTATCATCATCAGCATCATCATCATTGTTACTTGTCGTCATCAGCATCGTCGTCATCATCATTGTTCATCAGCACCATCATCATCGCCATTATTGTTCATCATCATAGTCATCTTCATAGTCATCATCATCCTCATCATCATCATCATCTTCGTCATCAACATCATCATCCTCATCATCGCAATCATCATCATCATCATCATAATCACTGTCATCATAGTAATAGTCATCGTGATCATCATCATCATCATCATAGTCATTATAATACTCCTCCTCATCATCATCGTCGTCATCAACATCACCATCCTCATCCTCTTCATCATCATAGTCATCATCCTCATCATCATCATTGTCATCATCATCATCACCAACATTGTTTGTCATCGTCATCGTCATCCTCCTCCTCCTCCTCATCATCCTCATCCTCATCATCATTGTCATCATCACCATCATTGTTCACCATCATCATCATCATCGTCATCATCATCCTCGTCATCATAATCATAGTCATCATCCTCATCATCATCATTGTCATCATCCTGCTCCTCATCATCATCATTGTTCATCATCATCATTTTATTGCAAATGCTTGGAAATAAAATCAAAGCAAAGTTTCAACTAAACCTATCATCATCATTCCATTGCAAATGCTTGGAAACAAAATCAAAGCAAAGTTTCAACTAAACCTATCATCATCATCATCATTGTTCCTCATCATCGTCATCGTCATCATCCTCCTCCTCCTCCTCCTCCTCCTCCTCCTCATCATCACCATTATTGTTCGTCATCATTGTCATCGTCGTCATCATCCTCATCCTAATCGTCATCATCATAGTCATCATCCTCATCATCATCATTGAAATCATCCTTATCATCATCATCATTGTTCCTCATCATCGTCATCATTGTTCATCCTCATAGTCATCCTCCTCCTCCTCCTCCTCATCTCTTCGTCATCAACATCATCATCCTCATCATCATAGTCATTATAATCCTCCTCATTATCATCATCGTCGTCATCAACATCATCATCCTCATCATCCTCATCCTCTTCATCATCATAGTCCTCATCACCATCATCATCATTGTCATAGTCATCATCCTCATCATCCTCATTGTCATCATCCTCCTCCTCCTCATCATAGTCATCATCCTCATCATCATCATTGTCATCATCCTCCTCCTCATCATCATAGTCATCATCCTCATTTGATCATCATTGTCATCCTCCTCCTCCTCCTCATCATCATTCCATTGCAAATGCTTGAAAATAAAATCAAAACAAAGTGTTTACTTAGCAAATGCGCGCACACGTCTTTAACACACACGCACAAAGTAGCGCGCACACGTCTTTAACACACACGCACAAAGTAGCACGCACGCGCACCCAGAGAGCGCGATCACGCTTCTAGTGCGTGCACGTGATTTAAATTTAGAATTTTGGCGGCACCTTTTTTTCAACCAAAGTGGTGGATGACTTGGCTGCTTTGGTTTTAGGTTCGGGCTGCCCAACCAAGTGGTTTGGACTATCTTATGACCTAAAAACTTGTTTTGTACCACTTCTGCTATTTTATGAATGATTTTCCATATGCCACGCTTATCCATTGTTAATGAAAATTCACACACTTGTGTAGCTCTATCTGTAGATTTTGAATATGTAATTTTTCTTTAAATTTATTATCTTTTTCTATTTTTTATTTAATTTTAAATGGACTTACGTCAATCTAACACAAAAGGTAGGCTATTTGCTTCGGCTATAACTTTTGATTGCCTCACCTATTTAAAAAAAGGAAAAGAACCCGCACAAGAAGACACAAAGACCTACATCCTAGAAGAAAATATCGTTCATTGACTATGTTAAGACCAAGATGTGGTGGACCAACACTCAACCTTGTCATTTTAGGGCGTCACTGACTTCCTTAATTTGAAAAATAAAAAATATAACATAAATAAATATGAAAAAATATCGTTGCACAAGACACACCTGTTATCTACAACTCTATATAATGTTTTTCACAAAAAGTCACCATTTGCATACCAAACGAGTGGACCAACGCAAACATATTCATTATTTTTTGGGAAAAATATAACATACCAACTGTAGAAGAACCTCATTTTTTGGGATTTATGCTTAGTTTCCATAAATAAAAGTTATATATTCCGAAAGGTAATCCGATTTTCCACGTTTCATATTCTTACACCATATTCCAAAAAGTTGTGTAGGTACCTCTCATATTGTTTTTTGACGTTCAGATTTCTGTTTTTCCAGAAGTCCATTGCAACGAACGCATCATAAGTGACCAGCATTAGCTTGCACCAGCCCAGCTATCTTCAGATGAAATCAAGGGTCTACTTGTGAAAGATGTAAGGTAGGGGGTTCAGTCACAGTGAAAGAGGATAATAAAGGAGTCAAGGTTTACAATGAATTGAGGAAGGTCATGATTTTGTTTGTAGAAAGACGTCGACCTTTTTTACCCAAATTGAAGGATTCAACTCTAAGATAAGTTCTAACAAAATTTGAAGAGGCATTCAAGTCCCATTATAGTCCTTTGCTCAATGTATTATGGGGGAACATAATCAATTACAAAGCATGAATGGCCTATAATTTAAAAATAAGTTAAGAATGGGTGAAATCAAAACAAAGATAATAAGACAATGCATGCCTTGATGTACGCCCCTAAAAAGGAACTTCCTCCAACAAGCCAGAAATAGAAATGGAGCTTACATAAGCTATTTGGAGTATCACAAAAGGTTCTCGCCTAACATTAAGGTAGACATATAATGAGTTGAGAAGAAAGTAAGGGAGAGACATGGCAATACCTCATTAGAGGACATAGAGAACTCATGGATTGGATACTAGACATATGTTTCTGTGGTAGTTGAGAGAGAATGTATTTCAAGCTAATTGACCTTTAGTAGCACACCAAGTCCATCATTTCTCTTGGGTAAATTAAGACCCATGAATGAAGTAAAGAGCCATTCTTGATACACTAGATTCACCAAATATATATTTTACTGTTATCTTTTGCTGGCATCTAATTTACTCTTTTTTTTTTCAATTTAGACATACCATTGCACCTTTTTTAATTACTTTTTTATTATGTTTTAATTTTGTATTTTATGAATGGACATGAATTTATTCTTTTAACTATTTTTTTTAATGTTACTATAAATACTTTACTTGACAAAACTCTTATCAATAAATGATTATATTTATTAATATTTTTTTTATAAAAAACTTTTCTCTTTCTAAAATATTAAAATATGTATTAATAATCATTTTTTTCATCTTGAAATACTCAATTTTTTTCATAATTTTAATTATAGAAGATTAAAGTATTATTAATAATCAATGTTTTTTTGTGTTATGCCTTTTTATAAAAGATTTTTTAATTAATGTATTATTTACTAA
Source organism: Pseudotsuga menziesii (assembly GCA_001517045.1). NCBI lineage: Eukaryota > Viridiplantae > Streptophyta > Pinopsida > Pinales > Pinaceae > Pseudotsuga > Pseudotsuga menziesii. Next base: position 876,306 of record LPNX010536749.1, read on the forward strand.
AATTTTCATGATCTTAAGATTTGTTTTTATGATGATGATGATGGTGAAAGTCTTTTGAGACCAAAGTTTGGTTTATCGGACCTAAGTTTGGTTTATCGGACCTAAAGAAGCAAGAAACATCCGAACTCACTATAATTTTAACAAAAATTATAAAAGTGAGATCTAATGTGGGTCTGAGATCTAAAGTGGATGTACAAAATGCATTCTAGGAGGAAGTGATTTTCATCTTCAATATTTATATTCTCAACCTGCCCAACAACATGTTTCACTATAAACAAATTATAAAATTCAAAATATTATATTCACAATTAAAAATAAAAAATAAAACATTTAAAACAAACAAAAATGTTCTAATTAAGTGTATAATTTCAGACACTATTAAAGTACCTAGAATTATGTAAACCCAAATGTTTTCAAAGGATTTAATAAATATTGAAAAAGGAACTTTCACACTATAATTTTATATTTGTCGATGATTCCCGCGTCCAAAAACCCCGTCTGGAAACGAACTTCCGAGAAGTGTGCTGCAGCCATTCTTTGATGACCATGGTCAAGCAATAACATTATAGAAACACCTTAGTCAATCAACAACATTATGTCACTTTACAAAAAGACCATGGTCAAAGCAACAATATTTTTTTTATTGCAATGCAATGTTTCCTTTAGTTTGATTTGATGTAAGGAAATCTATTCACATCTTTTAGTTTAACACGGCATTACTGAATCTTTAAAGTGGGACGTTGAGGATTTGACCTTTAAAACAATCCGAAATAGTATTCAAACAGGATAAGTTATTCCTTTTAGATCTAATCAAACTCCCTGGAAACACTCTAACCGATCAGATTCTTCTCTAAAATACAAAATATAAAGAAAGAATGCACTCGATTACTCCTTACATGATTTGATTTTCTGTACGACATTGGAAGGATACAATGGTCGGAAGACTAAGCTCTTCAGCCGTGCCATATATTAGGTGGTCTGCAGGTTTCATAACAGTTTATCATATAATGACACAAATGATAAGGATTTAACTGTGATTCTATAGCTGCAACGCAGTGAGAACAGCATCATTGTCATTGTATATTTTATTGAAGGCAAGATAGTATTGCCATCGTTCAGGATGAGGTTGCAAAATCTCATGTTTGTTTTGCGTGTGCTGCATGCCTTGTTTCTATACCTATCAGCTGCTTTTCCCATTGAATCTTCATTGCATGGAGCTTCCGCGGTACTGATTTCAATGAAAGCGGCATTGATTGACTGTAATCATCTGCTAAATAGCTGGACAGCCTCCAATTATACCACCCATTGCTCTTGGACTCGCGTCCAATGTGACCATATCGGCCGAGTAGTGGCTCTAAATCTCGCTTTCATGAATATTTCGGGCCCATTTCCTCAAAAATCTCCGAGCCCTCCGTCTGCTTAGGGTTTCCAATAATCTCCTTAATGGAAGCCTTCCCTCCGACATGTCAAATTTGAGGAACCTAGAGGTTCTCGGTCTCTATAACAATAATATGTCTCGGGCATTGCCACTAGATTTGAGCTATCTGGTGAAGCTCAGGCATCTTCACCTTGGAGGAAATTACTTCTCGGGCAGCATTCCTCGTGAGTATGGCAAGCTAAAAAATGTAGAATATCTTGCATTGAATGGAAATAAGTTGGCTGGAAGAATACCCAAAGAGCTTGGAAATCTGGGGAACTTGAAAACGCTTTTTCTGGGATACTACAATTCATACTAGTCTGAGATTCCTCGCGAGTGTGGAAATTTGAGCAAGCTTGTAGTTCTCGATATTGCTAAATGTAGTCTTCTCGGTGGAATTCCTTCTGAGCTTGGCCGTCTCAAAAAATTGGATTTACTGTATTTGCATACCAGTGACCTCACTGGCCCTATTCCTCCTCCTCAGCTGGGCCATCGTTTGAGCTTAAAAGAGATTGATCTATCGAATAACGACCTCTACGGTGAAATACCCATGGAGCTCTCGGAGCTAAAAGAGTTGACACTGCTGAGTCTGTTCGAGAATAGATTACATGGTGGCATCCCATACTTCATTCGGAGATTTTGTATCTTTGGCAGAATAATTTCATAGGTCTCGTGCCTCCGCAATTGGGCGTAGGTGGAAGGCTCCACCAAGTGGATATTTCTCACAACAAACTCAGTGGTTCCATCCCTGCTAAACTCTGCAAAGGTGGAAGGCTCAAGTCATTGGTTATAGAAAATAATTTATTCTTCGGCCCTATACCTGACTCTCTGGGCACGTGCAATTCCCTGGATAAAGTCCTCATGGGTAGAATTATTTGAGTGGTTCAATTCCTGGAGGGTTGATATACTTGCCTAGGTTGACTGTGATCGAATTGCACAACAATTATCTCAGCAGCAGCATACCGGCTAAAAGTAATAATGTATTCTCCATGCTATTGCGAATGAAATTTTCTAATAATAGACTGAGTGGCCCTCTTCCTTCATCCAGAGGTGGATTATCTACTTTGCCGACACTTTATCAACGAAAATGAATTAATAGGTAAAGTTCAGCCAGAGATTTACCTAGTGAGAAATATTTCTAAGGTCGATTTCAATAAAAACAGGTTTTCTGCTCTGATTCGTAGGGAAATTGTTGGCAGTGGTTGCTTACTCCACCGTCAAGATTAATTGCCAGCTGAAACGCCCAAGAGGCAACACTATTTAAAATACCTAACCACTGGAATCGTGAACAGAATCACAGTGCAGATTTGTGGCGGATGCAATCGCGAAGAGTTGCAGCACCTGCCACACCGTTTTGATTTGTCATGCTGTCAAGTTTTCAAAGAGACAAAACACCACATCTATTTCTAAAGAAGTAATTGCACTCAGTGTCACAGCTCATGAAATAATTATGTGGTAGAGCATTACATTATTTTTGAAAAGCCAATTTCTGAAGAGTTATTTCTAAAGAAGTAATTGCACTCAGTGTCACAGCTCATGAAATAATTATGTGGTAGAGCATTACATTATTTTTGAAAAGCCAATTTCTGAAGAGTTGTTCACCTCTTGCAGTTCATGAAATGATAGAGAATTAATTAAATTTTGAGAGATATTAAAATTATAAATCGTGAAAAGCCTTTTGATTAAGCCAACAAAGTATATCTAAGTTTTGAAGAGGCATCACATTTTTCCACTCTGTCAAACTGTAATAGATTGTAATAGAGCATTTGCAGATAATTTCATTTTTGTATAGCTAAAGGTCAATTAGCAGATAATGACCAACTTAGCTAAATATCCTATAAATGCCTAGCTTGTGATCACATTTAAGATACGAAGAAGTATGTTGAAGATACATAGCAGAGAGTAATAGAAACAAAGTTGAAACTTTCAACTTTACTTTCTTTTTTTTGTGTTTACTCTGTTTTTTTAGTTAGACTAGTCAGTTTTTATTTTTGATGTTGGTCTGCAGTAGTAGCTGAATGAATGAGAGTTTATTTGCAGTGAATGTTGATTATTAATTCACTAGAATATTTAGGTTTAGTTTATGGACGCACGGGTCATCTGAAACTTGTTAAAAAGTCAGTTGTAATAGAGTTGTGAGTGAGTTGTCACATGACTGTCAGTAGTCACAGCTAGTTGAAATAATCGTTTTAATTGATGTGAGTTGTAACAGCGAGGTGCAACATCATTTGAAGGACATTGTAAGCTATAGCAGCCAAACTGCAACAATCCCGTAGGTGCTAGGTTGATTTTGTGAGCTCTGTTAGTGAGTTACAGGAAAGCTGTACATTGCTCGTATGTGTTATTTTAAGCTGTGCGTAAAGTTTTTAGTGCTACTAAGGAAGGAGCGGCACTCCCCTGCCTTCCCCTCAATTGGCATCAGCGCTGAGTGTTCATAATTTCTGTTCGTTGGTTATATGCTTACTTCATGAATGAGCCATATGATTGTATGCTCAACTGTTTGTGTTTTGTTTGGAGATCTTACTATTGAGTCCTACTCCAGCGCCCTCTTCCTGCTAAGTAGAAAGAGCGGAAGTAAGTTCATTTTGCATGTTCAGCTCAGTGTTGGTAAGAGCTCCTGTGCTCCCTCAAATAAAGGTTGAGTCATCATTTAGCAGTTGAAGGCTGAAACAAGTGTCTCTTGTATGTTGGTTAAAATGTTCAAGCTTGATTGTCGCTTGTTTAAAAGAAAAAAATGTTGGAGTCTGTGGATGAAGTTGAATCCATGTAGAGTTTGATAAATTGAAAAGAATATATTCTTCCTGGTTGAGAGCTCCCATATAGTTTAATGGTTGAGCATTTTGAATTCCAATGTTTTGGAAGTTGCTTGGTTTGAATTGAAGGTATTATGCGTGAAAGAGGATCGAGAGGACATATCCAAAAGAAATTTAAATTTTGCAAAAGTATTTATTTGAAGACAGAGACATGGGGAAAAGAAGAAGGCTTAAAGAGATGAAGGAAAATATTGCTAATGCAAAAGAAGCTGGTTTTTCCAAAGAAGAGATATTAGGAGAAGCCGCCAAGGAACCTGCTGAAGTAGATGCAGTTCAAGAAAATATAGAGGGTGCATGGAGCAGCATCTATTATCCACCGCATATTTATCAAGTATAATCTATGATTGTTGGTCAGTTAATATGAAAAATTTCTTGCATGTTAGAGGTTTATGGAATTTTGTTGAGGATGGAGTTAAGAAACTCCAAGATGAGGCAAATGACGCATTTGCCTTGTACTACATCCAGCAAGCTCTGGATGATAATATCTTTTATGTAATTGCTGAAGCAAACACAGCTAGAGAAGCCTGGGAAAGTTTAAAGAGAAAGTTTGATGTAAGGGGGAGTTATATGGCCGAGTCACTTCCTGTTAACATTTCAGCAGACAAAGCAGTAGAAGATAGTCAAATTATTTGTAAATCTTGCAATTGTGTTGATATATCAAATGATGAAAATGATATCGAAACTAAAAATGAAAATGAGGTCGTTGTATGTTGTATAAGAGCAATACAATTTGAAGAAGTTGAAATTTCTATTGATAAAGATGTTGATGTAGTTTGGCAAATAAAGATGTCGTTGAAGTAAATTATGAAAATGATGGAATAGTTAACATGCAGAATGTTGATGAAGATGATAAATTTCTCAAGTGTGAAGACAACAAAGAAGTATTTGTGCAAGAAGAGTCCTTGAAGGACATGTCCATGAAGATATTTAAATAATGTATTGAATCTGATGATTGTGGACATATAGGTACAATGAATATAGAAGGAAACACTGAAGATGTTGTAGAAGTCAAAGACAAAGATGGGATTGAAATAAACTACAGTAGTTATGTTGTAGAAAATGAAGAGTGTTTCACTCATCGATTTGGTGCTCATAAGGAAGATGATAAAGCTTTGTGTGAAAAATACACTCATGAAAATGGTGTATCTGATGATAGCAAAAGTGCTGATGATATTTTTGAAGAAGAATCTGCAGAGATATTGAATGGTGCAGATAATGATAGAAAAAAGTACAATATTCTTTCTAATGATTTGTTTGTTAGTGATTGTGTAGGTACAAAGAAAGAAAATGATGATGTCTTGGGTTATAAGTCAAATATTGAAGGTGAAGTAATTGCCAGTGTAGCAGTCTATTCTTTGAATATTCCAAAGATGTATCTTGTTGATGACAATGATGAAGAAGGTGCAAATGAAGCAGCCAGTATTTGTGAAATTTCCCATGAAGAAGTAATGGTCAATGATGATCATGGTGATACGGTCAAGACTACCATATCAACAGTATGTGGAGTAACATCAAAAGCTTAGAAAGATAAAGTGCACTGTGTTGAAGTGCTTGAACCCGTTTAAGAGTTTTTTGAAAATATTGATGATTTTAATTTTGTTGAAGAATTTGATAAAATTGTTAAAGAATGCACAGAAGTTGCAGCGAATGAAATAGATAAAGTACAAGAAAAATAAATTTATAATGATGCTGGAAATGTTGATGATTCGGTGATTGCATAAGGAGTGATAGTGATTAAGTTGCATAATGATAACACTCAAAATGTTGTATGTTCTGTTGTAGTCAGAGCAACTGAAATAAGGAATGATGTTCTTGATGAACAATTGAAATGTTTGGAAGAATGGCTTGAAAGGACAAGATATGATGATAGATATGATAGTCTTGTTCTAGAAGCATAAATGAAAAAATTTGATTACCTTGTTGCAACAACAGAGATATATTTGAATCAAGAGATAGTGATAGCTCTCAGAGAAGAACAAAATGAAAAGAACCAATATGGTTCACAATATGATAACTTATATAATGTTGACAAAATGTTTGAATGGGCAGGTTAGAATCCAATCAAAGATGAAGAAGAATCCATTGAAGATGATATTGGAAATGATGAATTTGATTCGATAGAAGAAAATTGCACCAAAGATGAATTCACTGAAGAATCAGTTGAAAAGATCTTCATGTCATAGAGTCGTGAAGAAATTGGGCATTATTATCAATTAATGTGTCTACAGAATGACATTGAACTAATTACTCTCAGTAAATTTAGAGATAGCTTGTGGGATCTTTGTATGCCCACGTTGCAGTATTCAGAAGAAAATATTTGGATTGAAGTCCTTGGCATAAAGGACATTGAAAATTTGAATGATGATAAACAAATTGAAGAATGTTTTGCAGTTGAAGTTGAACATAATGGATTTGTGGAATCAAATAAAACATTGATGGTAAAGAAGAAAGTGAAGATGAAGAATCAAAAGTATTTTTGGTATAAAGTTTGGCGTTCTAAGCCAAGTAATGTTGAAACTGAAGTTGAGAATGATGCAATTGAAATTAAAATTAATGATTGGTTTGCAAAGGCCAAGAAGATTGAATGCAATGGTTTTAATGCTGAAATAAATGATGAAATATTATATGAGGAGAATAATTAGTGTGGAGTTGCTAAGCGAAATGAGTTCAGATTATTAAGATGTAAAGTCAAGATGAATAAATGGCTGAAGCCACAAATAAAGGAAGAGCTGAAAAAGATCAGGGTAAAGACGAAGGTAAAACATAAAACAAAATTTGCATATTTCAAAGTATGGAGTCGAAAGAAACATAAATGATGCACTAGTATGTTCCAACAAAGAATGTGAACAAATTTTTGAAGTTGTTTTGATACTGATGTAAGCCTTGCTGAGACTTATACCAGCAACATTATAGTTGAAATGTTGTTTTGTAAAAAATGTAGTTGTTTGTGTTTGATGAATTTTTGGGTGTAGTAATTAAGGGGAAGAATGCTGGAAGTGGTTAATTACTCCACCGTCAAGATCAATTGCCAACTGAAACACCGAAGAGGTAACACTGTTCAAAATACCTAACCGTTGGAAGCGTGAAAAGGAATCATTGTCCAGATTTGTGGCCGTTGCAATCTTGAAGAGTTGCAGCACCGCCACACCGCCACACTGTTTTGATGTTGTCATGTTGTCAAGGTTTCAAAGGGACAACACACCACATCGATTTCTAAAGAAGTAGTTGTAGCCTGTGTCACAGCTCATGAAATAATTATGGGGCGGAGCATTACATTATTTTTGAAAAGCCAATTTTTGAAGAGTCGTTCACCATTCCTGTTGCATCTCATGAAAGGGCGGAGAACTAATTAAATTCTGACAAATATTAAAATTATAAATCGTGAAAAGCTGTTTTTATTAAGCCAACGAAGTATATCTAAGTTCTAAAGAGGCGTCTGATTTTTCCACTCTATCATACTGTAATAGACTGTAACAGATCATTTGTAGATAATTCCATTTTTATATAGCGATAGGTCGATTAGAAAATAATGATCGAATTAGCTAAATATCCTATAAATACCTAGCTTGTGATCATGTTTAAGATACGAAGAAGTATGCTGAAGATGCACAGCAGAGAGTAATAGAAACAGAGTTGAAACTCTGAACTTTACTGTGTTATTTTTTTTGTTTACTCTGTTTTTTTAGTTAGATAACTCATTTTTTTTTATTTTTGATGTTGGTCTATAGCAACAGCCGAACGAAACATAGTTTATTTGCAGTGAATGTTTATTATTAATTTAGTAGAATATTTAGGTTTAGTTTATGGATGTAGGGGTCATCTGAAACTTGTTAAAAGGTCAATTGTAACAGAGTTGTGAGTGAGCTGTGAGTGACTGTCAGTAGTCACAGCTGTTGAAATATTGTAACTTTGAAGAATATTCTATATGTATCTTTTGTGGTCCCCAATGGTCCTATCAGGAGAACCACTTGTATTATCTTGTACCCCGATGCTTTTAATTGGAAGAACTAATAAGAGTCATGAGGTTGTCCCCTCTAATTGTAAAGGTGGGTCATTAGCACCCCAGTATGGTTACTTGAGCCTACATGCGTAACTCGAGCCTACATGATTAACTCGAGCCTACATGTCGGATGAGTTAATTGAAGTGAAAGGATGAATATAAATAGAGGTGTAGCTCTCCTCATTTGAACACACACTCTCACTTGTGTAGCGCATTAGTGGAGAAGAGAAGTAGCTAGAGAAGGAGGAGGATCAGGCTTTGATCTCCTTGCTGTTTTTATCTTTTATCTTTTTGGGACATCTATATTGAGGAAGCTTTTGCTGGGTTTTTCCCTTTAGGGTTTTCCCAGGATAAATCTTTGTGTTCCTTTTGTATGGTTGTGCTTGTCTATCTTTCAGTGATCTTGTTTATATGCTTTTGTTATGAAAATGAAATGAAATACTGATGTCTTAGTTAAGCATATGAAAATTTAACAACAGCTAGTTGAAATAATCGTTTTAATTGATGTGAGTTGTAATAGCCAGGTGCAACATCATCTGAAGGACATTGTAAGCTGTAGCAGCCAAGCTGCAACAATCCCGTAGGTGCTGGGTTGATTTTGTGAGCTATGTTAGTGAGTTACATAAAATATGTACATTGCTCAGGAGAGTTGTACATTGCCCGTATGTGTTATTTTGAGCCGTGCGTAAATTTTTTAGTGCTACTAAGGAAGGAGCAACACTCCCCCGCCTTCCCCTCAAAAATTAGCAATTATAGTGTTCTGATAAACATTGATCTCAACCAGAATGAGTTCAAAGGTCCCATCCCAATGGAAATATTTAGAATGTCCAATCTAAACTTTTTAATAACTTTTCTGGCCTTGTTTCTCTTACAATATTTCATTAAAATTATGTAATAAGTCAGAATGGAACAAAATTCATCAAAATATAACTAAACGCACATGTTACAATAGAATTTAAAGAATCTCATAATGCAACAAAAATATGGTAAACAACATTATCATCATCAACATGACCACACAACAATGTCGCAATTCAACTTAAAAGTCACTAACTATCGTAATCCAACATAGCCCTTCATAAATTAAATAAATACTGTATTGATTACATTACATTGAATGTCTTACTGTGACCAAACACATTAATGAACATAACGATAATACAACATATTTATGGAGAAATGAAGCAATCCAATATAAGCCTCCATGAATATCATCATCCAACATTTCACGAAACTTTGCAATCCAACATAGAATTTATTAATTGTTACACTATTACAATCGAATAAAATATTTCAATTAAAAGTTACACTATTTTAAGGCCAATAAGTTATTGTAAGAGAAATCCTTTTAATTCTTATAAATGTTTTTAATAACTTTTATGGCATTTTTCTCTTACATTGTTTCATTAAAATTATGTAATAGATGCAATAATACAAAATTAGTTAATTAAAAATAATATTGTTTAATTGTAATGTAATTAATACGATATTTAATAAATTTATAATACTTTTGAGATACATATGTGCAATGTTCTTGAAATACTTTTTTAGTTTGTAATACTGTAATAATTAATAAACGCTATGTTGAATTGAAAAGATCTTGTGAATGATTGTGTTGGATGACGATCTTCATGTAAAGTTATGTTGAATTGTGCCATTTTTCCATGATTATGTTGTATTATGGTTATTTTCATTAATATGTTTGGTTGCATTACAAGATTCAAGGAATCTAATAAGTACAATATTTTTTTTTTAAATTTATAACTCCACTAAGATTTATATTAGGAATGTTCATTCGAGTTGTTATTACAATGTAATAGTGTCATAGTTCTTAAGGCTGTTATATTTGATTGTGAGAACCACATCAGTGTCACATAAATTACCACATTTATATTTGGAATGTTTGTTAATGGTTTTGTTATATTTGGCACATTCCTTAATGGTTTCATCACATTGAAACATTTCTAAACTGCCATGTTAGATTACAATTTTCATTAACTATTAAGTTGGATTGTGACATTGTTGCATGGTCATGTTGCATTATGCTTATGTTAAATTGGATCGCAACATTCATTGTTCGCCATGTTTCTTTATGGTTATGTTCCTTAATGGGTTTTGTCACATTATCTACTTCATTATAACATTGGGCGAGGGTTAGGTGTAGTCATATTTTGAATTGTTTTTTCCCATTTTGACATACATAAAGGGTTATGTTGGATGACAATTCTCATCGAGGGTTATGTTGTATTGCGTCGTTGCTCTATAAATACGTTGTATTATTGTTATGTTCATTAATGTGGTTGGTTGCATTCAAAGTAATGTAATCAATACAATATTTATTTAATTTATCAACTGTTATGTTGGATTATGATAGTCAGTGAGCATTAAGTTGAATTGTGACGTTGCTCCATGGTCATGTTGCATTATGGTAATGTTGCTTGCTGGATTTTTGTTGCATTATGAGATTCATTAAAATTTTTTTGTAGCAACTAGGTTTATGTATATTTGTATTTGTTTTATTCCATTTTGGATAATGTCAAGGGTTTCTATTAGGTTATTATCTCCATCTAGGGTTAGGGTTGTGTTGGATTATGCCATTTGTCCATGGGTATGTTGTATTATGGTTATGTTCGTTCATGTATTTTGTTGGATTGTAAGGTTTTCTAATAGTTGGTTTTACCTATGTATGCAATGGTTTTGTTGTATTTTGACATCCATCAAACGTTATCTTGTGTTACGACACTACTGAAGGTCTATATTGCATTGTGAAAGTTTTGCATGGTTATGTTGCATTATGGCTATGATCATTAATTGATTTGATTGGATTATGAGATTCATGATGGAATGATTTTCTTGGATTCTGATATGCATCAATGATTATGTTACATTATGATATTTATGAATGCTCACATTGGATCGCGACTTTTCTCAATGGTCATGTTGCATTATGGTTATGTTTATAATTTGAATTTCTCGAATTATGACATTCATTATAGGTTTTTGCAACGGTTGGGTTTAGTTTTTTTTAAATAAAGTTTTTATATGAAATCAACAGAGGGTCATTACAAAACAGATTACAATACTTATCCTTCAAAAAGCTGGCGTGTTCTTGACACAGCATAGCATCAGGCCTGATCTTCCATCCTGATGGGGTTCATAGATTCCCTTCCCCTTAGAGAAAAATAGAGTTGAATCTTCAGAGGGGCACGAGGGCCTTGACATTCAAAAACAAAAATTAAACTATTCCATATGTAGGCCTGATATCCTCAAAATTTCTAAATATGATAAGCCTGCTTTACTAGCTGAGATATAAGTTGAGATAAACATATTCCTTACTAGACGAGATAAAAGCTAAGATAACCATAGACCATAGAAAATCAAACCGGTTTCTCAAAATCTGATGACAAATTGGACACGGTAGCCTGGACAGGGGCAATATCAATGCACGGGGAGATCGCATTGGGCAGGATGGTTGGACTCTTGTGAGCTTTGCCATATTTTCCACCACGAGCTCGTGGTCGTGAAAACTACTCAGTGCCTTTAACCGCATCATAAAATGAGACCCTAATCTTGGAAGCGATGATGTTTACCTTCTGATGGATTAGGTGACACTCGTCGTTGTGGGATTTCCAAGCTTTCACAAGCTCCTCATCCCCTTCTTGTTTGGATTCATAATCAATGTAAGAGTGGCCGACCATTTTCATGTTGACCCAGTACTGCATCAAGAGGCAGTCGTATGCTGCAGCGCGACCAACTGTGGATCTGGGGTCAAGAACCTATTCTGCCACCTCTTGGTGAAGGTCTTCCTTGGGAATATTATTGACTACATGCCAGAGTTCATCAACCCTTTCCTCCACTTCCCAGTGAATGTTCAGAGATATGTGATCCTTGAAGGATTTGGCCTCTTCATGGGCCTAGAGTTGGGCCCACATGGCCTTGTGGGAATTCTTCACGTTACCATGCCCTGCCGAGGATTCACTAGGGGACCTATCCTTTTCCATTGAGCATTTCAAATCCATATTACAATGGGAGGGGGAGCAGGGAAAGCACAGGGGCCAAGGAGGACACGAAGACCCGCAAGCAGGTGTGGAGGAGGGACCATGGGTAAACCAGAATAACAGGAGGTCTAAGAGAGTGCAGGGGCAATGGATGCGGGGAGGTCGAAGAGTAGCAGAATAAAAAGGGGAAGGTGGAATAATTACCTGGCTAGGGTTTTACCTTGAGAGCATCAAGGAAATGATGCTAATGTCATCCCTCATACTCTTTCCCGTAGCAAATCCCCCGCCATAAGTAATTGCCCAGTCAAATCGGCTGTCACGCCATTCTTCGTTCGTCCTTTCGTGTCCTGCACCATAGATTACCATGATGGGGAAGGACAGCCACCTTTTGATCTGCTCGCTTGCTAGAAATATTTTTCTAGGAATTTTAATGAGGTCCTGTCATGGCGTGCTTGTGCCGTCTGTCATCGTCCACCACCACATCGTTCCGGAGAGCCATCTGTGTCCTCCCCTCAGAGTCTTGAGCTACCACTTGTCTGCAGTGATGGGACCAATATTCGGCTTCAAAATTCTTGAGAGGGCCCCATTGATGTTCCAAGTCACCATCCACACCTGCATTAGTAAGGAGGTCTGCTGCCTTGTTGGCATCCCTTCTGATGTGGCTGAAAGAGACAACTGTGTGAGAAAGGAGCAATCCACGGAGGGAGTTGAGGCGAGTAGCAAGCCTCCAACTGGTGGATACTTTTTTTCTAACTTGGACACTTGCTAAGCATTTTGCCACCTGGATCATGATTTTAGAGTCCCCCTCAATGAGAGCGAGGAAGCAACCGCCACGGACTAGGCATTCCAAGCCTTGAATCAGACCCTCTAGCTCAGCATAATTATTGGTGTCCTGGCCAATAGCTCCCAAAAATATGAAGAGGATCTGCCCCTAGTAATCCTTGCACAGTCCACCATAGTCAACGTCCCCCGGGTTCCCCCTGGATGCCCCATCAAAGTTGAGCTTGAAAACTTGAGGGGGCGGAGTGGACCAAAAATTTGGGATAAAAGGTTTAATGATCTTGTCTTGCCAACAGAGCCCTGCCATCTGAGTTTTTTCGAGCCCCCAATGTTTCGTGATGTGTATTTCTTCAGCTGGGATAAGCTTGTCCTGATCTTGCCACTACATGCTTCCAATGGAGGATAGGAAGTTATCCTTCACAGTTTTCCAAACCTTCTCAATGCCGTTTCTCTTGTCTCTAAAGATTCTCCCATTCTTTTCCTTCCATAGGCACCACATGGTCATTCCTGGTAAGGAATTCCAGATAGTCCTACTGATTCTATTTTTGAATGCTTTATGGTTCCATTCTGTCAAGGTTCTAGCTGGATGAGAACTTTCCCTGTCACTTCTTTAGAATCCCATGGCCCCCTTATCCCAAATGGCTATAGAAAAAGGGCACCAGTCAAGAAGGTGGCTCATGGTTTCTTCCGCTTGGAAGCACATGCAGCATTGGGATGGTCCTTGAACTCGTCGCTTTTGGAGACTCTCACAGGTGAGGATACGACCCTTGACCACCAGCTAGGCAAAGAGGCCTACCTTAGGCCATAGATTCAAGGTCCAGATCTTCTTCCAAGTTTCCTCCTCCTCAATCAGATTTCCTATCCAGATGTTGTAAGCCTCTTTGATATTGAATGTCCCCTTGTCTGCACACCCCCATCTCATAATTTCTGATCCCTCCTTGACCTTGATGAAGCAATTGAGAATTTCCTCCTTGAAATTATCCCAATCGGCCATATTCATTTGGTCCATTTTTTCCAGCAATTCCCGACACCTCCACCCCTGAAGGTTTTTGTCCCGCCAGAAGTGGCACACTTGGATCTTACCAACCACCATGGCATTTTCCTGTATAGGGGCCCATCTTGGATTATGTTCGAGCCGCAGGAGCTGGTTCCAAGAATCCTCCCAAAATTTAGCATTGCTTCCATCCCAAATTTCCCAAAAACTATGTCTTTGCACCAGGTGTCTTCCTCCTTTTTCCTTTGTCCAAATGGGGAGCCCAACTGGTCCTCGTTGAAACAAATCAACTGGGAGAAAGGTCTGTCATGGGCATATTTGATGTGCCATAGTCTGGCCCAGGGTTCGGATGTGTGGGTTACCCAGTGCCACCAGACTTTTGCACCTTGGACCTCAGCCATAATTTTAGGGTCTCTGAGCCCTAGACCCCCCATCAACTTGGGCCGACATAGGCCTTCCCAGCTTGCTCTAGCAAATTTTTCCTTTTCTGCTCGGCCGCCCCACAAAAAGTTTCATTGGAGGCTTCAAATTTCATGAAGGATAGACTTAGGGGTTGAGAGGACTGAGAATAGATAAATGGGCATAGCCTGTAGCACCAATTTTATCATGACAAGCCTGCTGGAAAGGTTAAGGGGATTTAAGGTCCAGCTTGAGAGCTTCTATTTCATTCTGTCTAAGAGTTCAAGCCAAGATATTCTTTTCATCTTTCTCAGACCTAGGGGGACTCCCAGGTACTTCGAGAGAAAGGTTCCTTTCATGAAACCTAGGATGCGAAGGATGTTCCTCTGGGTAGCCGAGGGAGTATTTAGGAAGAATACTTGGGATTTGTTAGGGTTAACAGCTAAGCTCGAGGCCTTGGAAAATAGGGATAGTATTTTTTTGAAGCTTCTCACTTCTTGGACTAAAGGGTGTCCCATAAGCATGGTGTCATCGACAAATTGCTGGGGGGTCTGCAGGTCCATGTCGTCTTGAATTCTTAGACCTCTCAACTCCCTGTTCTCCTCCTGAGTATGAAGGAGACGGCTCAATCCTTTTGCCATAAGAATGAAGAGAAAAGGGGAAAGAGGGTCACCCTATCTGATACCTCTAGATGGTTGGAAGATATGGGTTGGAGCTCCATTCAGAAGGATGCTAAAGAAAGGGGTGGAAATTAATCCCATAACCCACTCTACCCAACCTTGGCAAAAACCATAAGCTTCCAACATTTTGCTTATAAATTTCCAACTTAATTTGTCAAAGGCCTTAGCTATGTCAAGCTTGATCATCATACCTGGTAGCCGAGAGCTTTGAAGAGAGCGAATGACTTCATGCACAAGGATGAACCCATCCAGGATCTGACGTCCTTCCACAAAGACAGATTGTTCTGGGTAGATGAGATTTGGGAGGAGGGGCTTCAATCTGTTGGAAATCACTTTGGAAATTATCTTGTAGATCACATTGCATAGGGCTATAGGCTTGAACTTGTTTGGGATTTCAGCTCCCACTTCCTTGGGGATTAGGGTTAGCAAGGTCGTGTTGAAGGCTTTGAGAACCCCCCTTTTACTTCTAGATTCTTCAACAATATCCACAACATCCCAGAAATGATGGAAAAAATTGGAAGTGAAACCATCTAGGCCAGGGGCTTTTCCAAGGGCCATTTGATTGACCGCTTATTCAACTTCCTGCATAGTAATCGATTTGATGAGCATCTCATTGTTTTCCTTAGTGACAGAGGAGGGGATTAGGTGAGTGATATTTGCTATGTCCCTTCCTCTGTCATGATCTTTTTCTTGGAGGATCTCCGAGAAATGGTGGGTAAGATCGTCTTCGATCTCCCCTCTGGTTTCAATCTCGCTGCCATCCATCTTTCTAAGTTTTTGGATTCTAGAGTTGCTCCTGTTTTGGAGCACCGAGTTATGGAAGAACTTGGTGTTCTTTTCACCATCCTGCAGCCATTTGACCTTGGATTTTTCTTTCTAGTATATGCCTTCCTGCCTCTCTCTTTCCTCCAGTTTTCCCCATAGAGCTCTTTCATTTTGCTGCATGCCCTCATCCCACCATTCCTCCATGCCCTTCTGGTTGAGGAGCTCAAGCTCAGTAATCAACCTTTTTTTATCTTCAAAAATATTACCGAACTCATATTTGTTCCAAGTACGGATTTTGGCCTTGAGCATTTTGAGTTTCTGCTGGAAACAATACATGGATGTACCTATGGGGGGAACCATCTCCTACCACCACTGATTAACAAGATCTTTAAATTCCTTGTGTTCTAGCTAGAACTGTTCAAATCT
The DNA here is from genome assembly GCA_001517045.1 of Pseudotsuga menziesii. Classification (NCBI taxonomy): domain Eukaryota; kingdom Viridiplantae; phylum Streptophyta; class Pinopsida; order Pinales; family Pinaceae; genus Pseudotsuga; species Pseudotsuga menziesii. Next base: position 892,578 of record LPNX010536749.1, read on the forward strand.
GAATGGTTTCCTTAGCGTAGAGCAAGACCAATCCCAGTTAAGGATGATAGGCCAGTGGTCGGATCCTACAGCAGGAAGAACGTCAGCGATAATTTCACCCGTACCATGGAATATATTCTTCGAGACCAAGAATTTATCCAAGCGGGAAGCCACTAGATGCTCTCCACCTCTCTTATTGTCCCAAGTATACTAGCCATTTCCGGTTTCCATATCCACAAAGGAGCTTTGGGCTTGGAATTCATTGAAAGCCTCTTGGTATTTGTTAAGAGTTCATCTTCCTCTCTTCGTTTCTCTGAGGTTGGCTATGAGGTTGAAATCTCCGCCCATTACCCAGCTACTCCCTTCCGACTGGAATTTGGCCTAGTTGAGGAAATCTATGAAGGCCTGCTTCACAGGGAAGATGTTGGGGCCATAAACATTTACAATTGTGCCCTTCACCCCGGAATCAAGGTGTTGGAAATCGGCCATGAGAGCAAACTTATTGGCCCTCCAGTATGTAAGCTCCACCACTTGGGGACGCCAAAAAATTGCAAGCCCACCTGATTGTCGACCAACATCCATGGCCATAACTTTGCTTCCTTTCCATATTTTATTTCTAATTTTTTCCAATCCCTCACAACTACATTTATTTTCTTGGAGTAGAATAATATCAGGGTTTTCCTGCTTAATCTTTCTGTTTAGAGTCCTCCACTTTCTGGGGTTACTACACCCCCTGATATTCCATGAGATTAGCTTCATTGGTGAACTTTGGAGACTTCAGAGAAGGACGCCTTGATCGTTGGGTATTGGCCTGATCCAATGAGCTTAACTCCTACTTCTGTAATGCACTACTTATTTGTTTTTCTCCCTCTTCATTGTCCCTCCTCTAGAGACTTCCTCTTGTTTCCTTTTTGCGGATCCAGATCTATCCCTAGGTTCAGTTGTGCCCCGACCTTGATTATTGCTTCCTGAAGGAGCTCGATTTGTCGTCTAGGGACATAGCCTTGGCCCTTCTTTCCACATTCAGATTCTATCGCGTCCATATCTAGTTCTCCTAGCTCCATTTCTTCATCCTCCTCTTCCTCTACTATTTCCATCTCTTAGGTTTCCTCTTTCTCTGGGGCACTTGTATCCTTCTCCAGCTGTTCCACTTCCTCCTTCTCCTTAGGTGTGTCTCCTTCCGATCTGTCCCCTAAGACAACAAAGGAGTTTTTGGATCTGTTCTGCCTTACCTCCTGATCTTTTTTGGCCTTTGGTTCCCCACCACCTCTGCTTCTTCTTCTATTCTTTACTTGGGTAAATCCATCATTTTCCATGGCTCCCACCAGCCGGTGTTCAGTGGAGGCAACCATCGGGGCTATCTTGGGGCAGTTCCTTCCTAATTGGACATACTCATGGAAAGGCCTACATCGGAAGGGAGTATGCTCATAGTCAATGGGATGAATCCATTCCTTGTCTTTCCAATTAAGGCTTATCACTTCTGGTATCTCCTTGGATAGATCCAAGTAGATGCAAATTCTAGCAAAAGAGGTATACCTTTGGACCCTAGTTTGCTCTTCAAATTTTATGAATTCTCCTAAGGTATTCCCTATGTCCTTCAAAGTGTCCATATCCTAGTATTCCCCCAACAGAGAGAAGAGGCGGATCCAGATAGGGGAAACTATCATTTCTTTAGTTTCTGGGTTGAATCATTCCTTCCATGGGAGAAGGTAGAGAATCGTAGATAAAAAGAAGTAGGGACCCCCTTCTAGATTGCGGTCTCAATCCTCCTGGTTGAAGAAAATGATAGTGAAAAAACCCTTGGAGCCGATTTTCAGGTCATAGTGGCATTTAGGGTTCCATACACTACTGATCCATTTGACTAGGTCTTTTTCCTTGGGCAAGATCCCCACAAACTTCTTGATCAGGGATTTTTCCTTCCAGAGCTCTATCATGCCTCTAACCTTCTCATATCTGATTTGGATTGCTGGGATGGTGTGGGATTTAGGAAGACAGCCCCCCACCCTAGGATTCTGGCTTTTTATTGGACTGGCCTACTTCTCATTTTCGACAGATGCAGTGCCATTGACTAGCATGGGACCCGAAGGGCCCGCCTCCGCCATTGAGCAGCCAAGGGAGGCCTTGCAGCCCTGGAGGCCACAGCACCTCTACATGAGATGTGCCAGGAGAGCCCCCTGTGGCCGAGCGTGACAAGAAAAACCCTAGGCTTTGTCTCTCAGCTCCGAGGGACACCACTCACATGCATATACTCGATGATAGTAACAGTTGGGTTTAGTTATGTTTGCTACACCCCTTTATTTTTTTTCCATTCTGAAATTGATGAAGGTTTATCTTGGAATGTGCAAATTGTCCATGGGTATGTTGTATTATGGTTATGTTCATTTATGTATTTTTTTGGATTGTAAGGTTTTGTAATAGTTGGGTTTACTTATGTTTGCAATGGTTTTGCTGTATTTCAACATACATCAAGTGTTATCTTGTGTTGCGACATTCATGAAGGTCCATATTGCATTGTGAAAGTTTCGCATGGTTATGTTGCATTATGGTTATGTTTGTTAATTGCTTTTGTTGGATTAAGAGATTCATTTGGAATGTTTTTGTTGGATTCTGACATGCATTTAAGGGTTATCTTTCATTACAAAATTTATGAAGACTCATATTGGATCGTGACTTTCCTTGATGCTCATGTTGCATTATGGTTATGTTTATAAATTGCTTTTCTTGGATTGTGACATTAATAAAATTAAGGTTTTGCAAGGGCTATGCTTAGTTATGTTTTCTACATTCCTTGATTTGGTTTTCATTCTGAAATTAATGAAGGGTTATCTTCGATTACGATGTTCATTGGATCTTATGGTGGCTTGTGACATTCCTTCATGGTTACGTTGTATTATGGTTAAGTTATTTCATGAATTTTGTTGCATTAAGAGATTTGTTATTGTTTCATTTAAACATTCATCAAGGGGTATGATGGATTACATCATTCATCCATTTTTATTGTTTTTGTCACATTGTCACCTTTATAAATGGTTATGTTTGGATGCAATGTTCATGATGGTCTATGTTGTATTGCGACATACATGAATGGTTAATATTCAATATGGTTGTGTTGCTTAATGTAATTTGTTGCAATTATACATAAATAGTTACCAAAATAGCCATGATAATTGTAATAACATAATGCAACAATGTGGGACTCTGGGAATTTGATAATATTCCTTGGAAATGTCACATTGCAAGTATTAGCATTTTTAATCAATAGAAGATATGTTGGTGAAAGGTTTTCTCAGATTCTAATAATGAAACAATTGTTTAATTGTTATGTAATAAATTCTAAATTTAATTATTTTATAACAAAATTGAGTTTCATATATGCAATGTTCATCAAAGGTTTATTCCGCAATGCTTGATGCAACATCAAAAGAAAGCTTCATGTTTATGTAAAGTAAATCTGATAAATGGATAAAGGACTATAAATCAACACTATTTCAATAAATTACTAAGCATTGCATTTATGGATACAATGCAATGAATGTATAGATTGTTCAAAGTTGAAATATGTGCTTTTAATTGCAAAATTACATATATTAATTAAATTGTTGTTTGAGCACATGCACTAATGTCTTGAGAATTTAATATGCAGTTCTTAAAAAAACCTTGTACAATAGTTCAAGTTAGTGTACAAATTTAAATTAATTTACAAGATTGTAAGTTATGTTGTTTTCATCTGATTAAGGCACGAATGTCAGTTGTGGACTAACTATGGAATATCTATGCTCTGTAAAGAGAAAACAATTCATTTAAAATCTGCAATTTTTGTATTGATTGTAAGTTCAAATTGAAAGCTTTGTTTTTTAATTTGTTAATAATGCATTGTTTGTGTGATTGTATTGGTCATTCTTGGTATAATTGGAATTCCTTTTCTTAAAATACAACATATATAAAATGATAGAGTCAATGACACATTCCAAAGCAGCATACAAAGGAATGTTTATGTTTTAACCACAATAAAGAAAATGTATTTTGCTTAATAATTGTTCAATACAAGATATATATCCATTATCTTTATTACTATAGCACAGCATAAGAGGATATATTAGTAAAAATATTATCCAATAAATTATGATATTATACACGAAATAATGTCTTTTTTTATAGACCAAAACTAATGAATTTATATTTCTTTGATGCAAAAAGTAAAAACATAGTTATTCCAATAATTCTCTATGCATATTGAATTCCATTCTAAAAAGTTTCATAGGCTTCAACCATGTTTTATTTAATACCAAAACATATCAATTTTTTTACATGATCTAGAAACCAAAACATAGTTGTTTTTACAATGATTAATACTTATTGAATTACACACCAAAATCTTGCAAGGACTGAAACCATGTTGTAAAAAATAGGATAAGATCATTGAGTGAATTCATGCTTGGAGTGAGAGGAAAGAAATTCTTATACATGATAATGTTACTGCATTGATTGTTTACTGGCATAGGTATACAAATATTTGCAAACACTGATCTTTCATCAATTGCTAAATGAGTAATATTGCAAGTTTCCAAATCATAGTATATGAATGGAATTTCATCAATCTTGCACATCAGTATAGAACTTCCCACTGCTCGGAATGGTAGATAGTTTGAATAATGTATATTTATGTTTCTTGTCATATCTTGTAAAAGAGTCCATTTTAATCCTCTACCATCCTCGAAATGACTATGTTTGTTGAAGTCTATGTTGACCATGTTTGAAATCCTAAATTTCATCTATGCACCATATACTTTTAAAACCATCATTCACAAGACATATCAATTGGTTGCAGTGTATGGTGAGACACATATATCGTTTCCTACGTCCGATGTAAATTGAATTGACACTCCATATATTCAATTCAATGTTCAATGAGTATATTCTATACACATATAAGACATCTCTTTAGGAAGTTATTCTCACATGCAACCAATATATTTTACCTTTATAAAAAACATAGTCAGGAGCAGTAGGTTCACCATCAGCACCAATGGTTTCTCTCCAAACTCTTTTGATATTACTGTAGATAAAAAAATTAGAACTATCTTCATTGTGCTTATGGCGTACAAGTATCCATCCATGTTTCTATTGACTAGTATTTCCTATCAGAGAAAAGAAGCCATGGACCCCTATATCAATAATGCCTAAATTTGAGAAATGCTTTATGAATGGATTTACGATGTAATAATCCTTATGCCCTGGTAACGGACAATATTTAGAGAGAAAAATGATTGAGCCAATTATACATTCAATCATAGATCTATATTCTGGATAAGGGACATGCAACAAATATGTATGTCCTATACGATTGATAAACTTATATACAATATAGTTTTGATAGTTTCCACACAATTGTATTAAAAACCATGTTTCTGTTATATTGTTCTTTTGCCAAGCACTAACAAAATTTGGCCTCGACAATAGCTCTTCACAATGTTTAGATATTGATCGAAAGTGAATCAATGTTGAAAAGGGCACTCGCAGGATGATCATCTCTAGAAACTCGAGTGGTAGTAAAATCCAAATGCCGGGATCCATTTTCAACTAACTAAAAAAACATAAAAAATACATAATTATTGTCAACATAATGATAAATTTATTTAAGAATAAAATATTTAAATTAACACAAAACAATCTTTAAAGTATTTACAAATAAAGTACAATTCGATAATGGATTATTTATGAACAAAGTAAAATTAAATATTGGATCAAAACACATAAAATATGTTTAAGACATATATAACCGCATGTAACGATACTGTTGTATAAATACAATGATACGAATATGAAAAAAAATGAACTTTCGAACTATTTTTTCCTATGTAGAGATTTAAACTAGTGGCTCAAAACTCTTTTGTTTTTCTTTGCATGACACTAGGAATTTGTTTTGCTATTTTTACATTTTCTTTTTGTATTAGTGCCAAAATCATGAATTTTTTTATTCATTTAAGAATAAATTATGTAAATAAACAAAAAAAAAATTTAAACTACTTACAAATAAAGTACAATTCCACAATGGATTATTTATGAAAAAAAGTAAAATTAAAAATGGATTAAAACTTATAAAATATTTTTAATGTGTATATATAATTGCATATAATGATACTGTCCAATAAATACAATGATACAAAAATCAACAAAATAAACTTTCAAACTATTTTTTTCCTATGTAGAGGATGAGAATATTTGCTCTCAACTTTTTTTTTCCTTGGCATGACACCACGAATTTTCTTGGTTTTATTTTTATTTTTATATTAGTGCCAAAATAATGAATTTCGTTCTTTAGCAACCTATGGTTAGGTTCATATTTTATTGAATCGTCTAACTTGTCATATATCAAACCAAAACCTGATGATATTTGCCTATATGTACGAAAACCATAAATAAATATTCTTTTTGTATCAGTAATGTTGAATTTATTCCCTATCTCCTTTTGAGTTTCAGGATTGGAAAGGTTTCCTCTTCCTGTATGCAGAACATTGGTTTGAAATCAACGTCTCAATCTCGGTTCATCTATAAGGTGTTTGATCCACACAGTTGGACGATGGTTGATTTTTTTAACATCCATTTATCTTTGGATTTTAGAGAAAGCTTTGAAGAAAATACATGTATGGTATCATGAAACTGAACATCATCACAAGTAAATAATGCAATCAATAACAATGGAGGACATGTGACATTGCAAACAAAACTATAACATAATAATAATAATTAAGTTATGAAAAGTAACAAAATGTAAGTTGCATAACACATACAATTGTTACATGCATGTTCATAGTTTAATATATTAAGATCATTGTCATGTCCTCTGCTAACCTATAATTTAATAATATATTTATGTAGAACAGATTGTCATTCCATTCTCATTTAATCGATATAAGTAAATATTTAAATAGATACTTTTACTTGTGAAGATAAATACTTGATAGACATTTAGATATGATCTTTACGTAAGATAACAATAATAAACGGTTAAATAAATATACATATTAGCAATTTTAATATAGTAGCAAGCATTTAATTTATTATTGTAATATTGATAGAAGTATGGATTACAAAACTAAGGATACTAAATGGTGAAAGAAATATACATATTAGCAATTTCAATATAATAGCAAGCATTTCATTTATGTATGTAATATTGATAGAAGTATGGATTATCTAAAAATCAATTTTTTTATTTAATTGCGACACCTATAAAAAATGCTTGCAACACAGGGGCATGCCAAATTTTTTTGTACTACTTATATATAATGTTTTCAACATATGGAAATGCTAACAGTGTTTGAGATGAATCCATAATGAAACCTGTAAATAGATCTATTTATGCAATAAGACAATCAAGTCACATAGTTACTTCATAGTTGTGATGGTTATGTTGAAATGGATTGCAACCATTGTTCTTCTTTCTTCCTGGTTGTAGCATATGCACTTTTGGCCATCTTTGCATACCTTTCAAATGTAAAAGGCAGAGATATCCGTAAACCATCAATAGATTTGACTCTTGAAATTGCTGTGAAAGTTAAACCTTGCCTCTCTACATTACCTATATCAATTGTTTCCCTTTGTAAAGTCAAACCTTGTGATTTGTGTATGGTGAGATCCCAAGCCATACACAATGGGATATTCTTGTGATTTCCTCTACAAACATGTGTTATAGGTACAATATTTGGATATCTGATGTACCATGGTACACCAATGTAATTATCAAAAGAGACTATAGCATACATTGGTATTTGTGGTGGTTTAGATCCTTCAGAGAAAAAGATATTTTGAACTGTCCCACATGCTCCATTTACTAAGCCTGCTTCCACCCATAAGTTACATGTCAACATGAGTCGTTCACCAGGACATAAAAGGACTTCTTGTTGAAGTTTCTCATCATCAGCATCATTGAAATATTACTCTTAGTATGTTCAGCGATGCATCGTGCTATATGAATTCCAAGTGATTTTAGCATGCAACTATTATGTACATTTACCAAGGTGTTCATTGGAAACAAAAGGATTTTTGACTTGAAATTATTAATTTCAATAGTGGCCATAGATGCATCTGTTCGTAACATTAAAAGATTCCAATCATCCTCTATTGGTTTTTCATTTATGATATTTGTTAACAACCTTTTAAAATTGAGTTTCTTTGGATCTATCCCTTATTGACGAAATACTGTGTCCAATGTAACAAGCTTTTTGAAATCTTTCCACAAAACCCTATCAATTGTGTTTCCTATGTACAATGGTTTATCTTTGACAGGAGGAAACTACCCAAGGTCTCCAACAAGAATCAATGATTTTCCACCAAATGGAACTGCCTTCTTTTCTGGAAATGCTTCACGTAGACGTGAATCAATTTGTATGAACAACCTAGGCCCCATGAAACTCATTTCATCAATTAAAATGTTTGTAACACCCTAAATTTCTTCTTGAAATACAGAAAGTTCTTAATCATGTAAATATTTGAAGCCTTTAATAAGAATTCAGAGGGCTAAGTGAATCATTTTAGCTCGTATGTTGAAGGAATCCACTCTAGTAGGTGCTAGGAATAGTAGAGGGATTATTCCATTTCTTGAATTTAGAGGAAATTTCAACTCAAAATGGGCATCCTAAGGAAAATTAATAAAATAATAGTTAAAATAATAAAGTAATATTTATTAATTTTGGAAGAAGAAAAGAAAAAACTACTTTTTTGTTCGTATTTTCAACATATCTCCCCGTGTTTTTACTCAAATTTTGATCGAGAGAGATAGTTGGATGGAGAATTAAATTCCACATCCAATGAGTACCCACTCGACATACTTTTGATGGACCCTACTACCCCAAAAACAAGAAATACCTGAAAAAAAAATTTGTAGCTGGAAGTGGTGCTGGAGTTCCAGAAGACAAAAGAAGAAATAGGTCCCAGTATTAGAATGAGCATGTTGCAGAATCTGTCACAGATTCAGTCTCTATATAATGTTGCAGCAAAGTTCTAGGTCGGTGCTACTTGATGATGGTGAATGATCAGCTACATGGCCCACAAAAGCAGATATTTGATCATTCCCTACCTTCACCATCCAGCAAAAACAAGCAGAGTCATGAGTTCAGAAGTACATTGAGAGGTCTGCATTTGGAATTCTAGCTGTAAAAGATGAAGGATGAGTTTTGAGTTCGTGAATTACAAATCTTTCAATGTCAGCATCATTCAGGCTTTCGAGTCAGCTATGCTAGAGTTGATATAACACAATCTAGTGGAGACATTTGTTTCTTGGTCCGGGAGACATAGAACTAATTCTAGATCGATTTCAACATCTCAGTAACATTTGTCCATCCAGGTTTTGTAATGCAATGCATTCATTACTGATGACCTACTAACAATGCAATCATAGTACTTTGATGAAGGCCCTTCTCTTCCAACAATTAATATGTCTAGGTATTCTATTCGACGAGGAAGATTCTTAACAATTGAAATGATATATTGTGGGAAGCTAATTGTATGACCATTTTATTTATATTGACCTCCATGTGCATGTGTGAAATGTCATATTGGATTCACTTGTGTTATTAGCATTTATTTAACCTATGTCAAAATTGATAAAAACAACAGGTTGTTTGTCAGGATTCATGTTGTTATCTCAAGAGAAACGATGGATATCATGCTCTTTCCTACATATCACACAAATAGCTCCTTCATCTTGTCTGAAAACAATTATTGCAGGGTAGGATTCAAGACAAACATTACACATTTTCACAATTGACAATTTATCAATTTGGGCATGAAATGCTTGATGGAAATGGGACTTTTTTGGAAAAAAAATCATATTTCTTGATGTATGTATATTGAAACCATGATCTTGATCACGGATGTTATCATTCAATGTGGATTGAGACAGGACCGAGCAAATTGAAGTGTCTCCTTTATTGTTGTGACGATGTATATTCCTAACCTGTCTTCGTCGAGTACCATTGCCTGTAATGTGACCCATATGTTTGTCATAATGAAAATGATATTGAAGGTTTTTTTCCATCATATCATTGAGATGCTTTGGGTTTGACTGTCCTGCCCTTGACTAGCCTCAGTGTCAATATCCTGAAAAGTGAAAATGTTGTTGTTAATTTTTATGTTAAATATTCTAGTACGATCAAAATTACAAATTGATTATGAATAGGTTGACTAAGACCTTTGATGTATAAAGAAAAATAGTCCTTTCTGCATATCCACTTGGGCTACTGATCATAACTTGATTTTGAAATATTGCTTGTTCATTCATTGGTGTTGAGTTCTTTTCTGGATTGAAGTCCATGTTCTTGAGTTGGTTGCACTGAACATAATTATGAGCAACATTTTGTACAGAGTCATTATCACCAAGAGACGACATACCATTAATTGGCCTCCTGTTGTTAAGATAATTAGGGCTAACAACAATGGCCATTTGTTGTCCCTTTATGTTACTATCCTGAAATTTTAATACAGGTGCACATCTAATTATTGTGCACCAAGATGAAATACTATTGTATATAATACTAATTTATTTTGATTAAAGTTGAATGCATGGTTTATGTTGTGGATATGTGAAATGATACCTTGGTTGTTCCAACAAAAACAAATCTTGGTGAACTTAAAAATTGTATACCGATTGTGAGTTCATAAGTTTTGAAACCTTTGTTATTCATTTATTAACAATGCATTGTTTGTGCTATTGTATGAGTCAATCCTAGTAGAATTTGAATTCCTGTCCTCTTTTATGCCAAGAGAAATTGTTCGTATTCCACTGCTTCTTTATTCTATATTTGTGTTATCATTCTGTATTATTTCATTTTGATTTGTTTGCATAGCAACGTTTCCCTCATCAAAAGCTCGATTCGTATAATTGGTGTAAGCATATATCTAAACATTGGACATGTATGTGAGTATATATATATATATATATATATATATATATATATATATATATATATATATTCAACACATAAATACTTATTCAAATATATACAATGCCAGGTAATGCTTATACATATTTTCCATGATTAGAGATATTTTCACCAGAAATAAGATCAATGGATGGTTCAATAATCCCTTTCAACATTTCATTACAATTGTCGTTATATGTAGACGTTGATGCCATAAGTTGACTTCGAGTATTTGCTCTCCTTATTAAATAATATATGATCTGGAATTTAGCGGACTCATCTTGAGAATGAATGACGTTATAAAAGAGATGACCACAACGTTCTCTCCTTTGTTTCTTTATTTTCTCATTATTCTTTTCATAGTTTAAATGACGTTTCCTATTAATATCTTCTTTTTTCCTGATAGTATTTTCGTCCAGATTGGTTTTTTTTGTCAGACGGTGTTTCCATCGACTTCTTCTCATGGCTGCAATTATTATTTTCTCTTATGACAAATCTACATGAACAGATAAGAATTAGCTATTGTGAAACCATATTAGTGAAGAAAGACATGTTATAGGTTTAGCAAGAAGAAACCAAAACATAAAATTTTCAACATTTTACAAATAATATGTTATAGTGTTTCTATTGTCCAAGCACACTTACATATGAACTAATATGCTATTCAAATTTATATCCAAGACATATCAAAAGAAAATGGCATGTATGATATATTTATATTTCAAACAGAATGTACACTGCAGAACTCTTAGAAAGTCCTTTTGGAAGAAATATGATAATGAAGTAGTAATGTGAGATGTCAATTTGCATAAGGTATGTGAAAATAACATTCCATAAATTTTTATATTCTCCCATTCAAAACACATCATCAATTGAATCCATGTTTGGGAAAATTAGAATGATCGAAATGTTGTTTACAAGCTCAACAACACTTAGTTGTGTTGGAACGTCAAGTTTGGAAGATATGGATTCCAACATTCCATCTCCATCTACACCATTATAAAGTGTGTCGGTGAATTCATAGAAGACAAAATCAAGACGATTGTAGTTGCACATTGTTGATCTAATTGTAACTTCAAAATGTATTCACTTGTATTTCTTATGTATTGTAACATGATTTTTATTCCGGGATGTATTTGTAAAGTACTTGAGTCATGCCATGCCCCGAGGTTCCTATCGGGAGTTTCTATAATGTAAACAAGTCATGTCAAGTCAAGGTGGGTAACCCTCCTATTGTCTAAGGGTTAAATTCCTCGCAGTTCCAGGGCACTAGGGTTATTAGAATCACCTAGTGAAGTTGGCCCTAGTTGGGTTTAGTCAAGTCAGGAATTAGTATAAATAGAGAGCTAGCCTCTCTATTTATCACACACTCACTCACACTTAGTTGTAGCGCATAGATGAGGAAGAGAAAGACACTAGGGAAAGGAAGAAAGAGGTTACTATTTTCAGGATATCATCTTACTGTTTTTGGGTTTCATTTTTGGTGTTGATTCTATCTTTGAGGAAGTTGAGGGGTTTTCTCTATTTATGGTTTCCCAGAGGAAAAACATTGTGTTCATTGTCTCTTGTGTTTGATTGATATGCTTGTTGTTCTCTCAATTAAATATCCTAGTGTTATGCTAGCTTAATGTTAAAATCTAACATGGTATCAGAGCTAACTTGAGAAGAAGACACTGTGCAGCTGCGGGAACTAGGGCTTCCTACTTTGTGGATCTATCTCCATATATTTTTGGCAAAATAAGGGTGGAATAACTCTCCTCCCTAGGGCATATCTTTTTGTTGAAGCAGAATCCAATTCTGAGGTTTTTCAGTTTTGGACCCGACACTGCTGCCGGAAATTAGGGCTTTTCACAAAAGTGGAATTTTTCAGTGAGCCCAAGCCTGGATTGATATCCTCCCAAAAATATAAGTTAGGGATCAAAATCAAAGCATTTGGTTGGACAGAACTCCGGAAAAGCAAAATACTAATCTGCTTCCGAACCAACACTGCAGGATTTCAGCTCCAAATCCAGATCCGACATATTGACCTGGTAAGATCTAAATATTTTGTATTTCCATTTGAGGTTCTCAGTTAAGATGTCTCATCATACCAAGCTTGATGAAAATCTTGAGGGATCTCATAACTTCCGAGCCTGGAAGTATAGGATCTCCCTGGTCCTGGAAGAAAATAAGTTGGACTCCTATATCAGTGAGAAGATTCGAGTTCTAGAGGGAGATGAGGCCAAGGCCTTACATAAGAAGAAGTTGGTTATGGAAAAGAGGATCATTGATGATTCTATCAAGGATCACCTCATACCACAGGTGTCCTTCCTCAAGACACCTAAAGCCATGTTTGATCCACTAACCAAACTGTTTGAGGGGAAGAACATCAATCGAAAGATGACTCTAAGGAACCAGTTGAAGAATGTAAAGATCCAGAATGAGGAGACCATCCAGTCATACTTCACAAGGGTCTCCCAGATCAAAGAATAGCTGGAAGCAGTATATGAAGAAGTGGAGAATACAGAAATTGTGATGACAACCTTGAATGGCCTCCTAAGGTCATGGGATTCTTTCATCCAAGGAATCTGTGCTAGGAAGAAGTTAGTCAAGTTCAGTAGACTGTGGAAGAATGTTCACAAGAAGAATCTCGGATAGCAGCTCGAGAAGAAAATATGGGATGTGAAGATCAAGCTCTCATAGTACACTCCAGGAAAGGAAGAAGGGAAAATCATCATCACCAAGGTAAGCATTCTCATCAAAAAAATAATCCTGTAAGAAGGGATCCATCCAAAATCAGATGTTATACAAGCGATGAAATAGGACACTTTGCTAGAAATTGTCCCATGAATAAGAATGGATCCAAGAAGAAGAAGAACTCCAAAATAAGACATCATGCTCACACTGTTGAGGATGATGATCCTCCCAGGAAGATAGTAAAATAAGAAAGTGAAGACTCTTCAAGTGAAGATGAATATGTTCTAATCTCCGCTCTCACAAGAACTGTCACTCATGGAAGCAAAGATTGTCTTATTAAAAGTGGGGCTTCCAAACACATGACAGGTTTCAAGGAATCTTTTGAGAAACTATCTGAACATAATTCACCCCATAAGGTGAAACTTGGGGATGACTACCAATATCCCATAAAATGTAGTGGTGAATCCTCCTACAAGCTAGACTCCGCAAAGTCTATGAAAATGAAGGATGTCTTGTTTGTACTAGGACTAAAGAAGAATCTTCTATCCATATCGGCACTGGATGCAAAAGGCATGAGGGTTGCATTTGTAGATGGCCAAGTCCTCATGTGGTCAAGAGGAAAGAATATTGACGATGCAATAGTGATTGGAGAACAAGAAGGAGGATTATACAAATTTATGGGTCATCTAGAACAAGCATTGATCCATGACATAGTAGAGCCAAATGAACTTTGGCACAGAAGGCTTGCACATGTGAATTACAGAGCACTACCAATTGCAAGCAAAGCTGTTGAAGGTCTTCCAGAAATTCAAGCAAAACATGAAGGGGTCTGCAAAGGATGTGTGAAAGGAAAGAATACAAAGAATACATTTCCAAGTAGCGAGAGCAAGGAAAAAGGAATCTTGGAATTCATCCACTCCGATGTATGCGGACCAATTTCATCAAGTTCACTAAGCGGGTATGTATACTATGTTTCTTTCATTGATGAGTTTTCTAGGAAGACATGGATTTACTTCATGAAGAACAAAGATGAAGTTTTCAGCAAGTTTGAGGAATTCAAAGCCTTGATCAAGAACCACACAGAAAAGAAGATCAAGACCTTTCGATCAAATAATGGCGGAGAATTCACATCAAATGAATTCAAAGAATTATGCAAAGAATCACGGATTAAGAGGGAGTTATCCACTCCATATAATCCACAACAGAATGGGATTGCAAAGAGGAAGAATAGAACTATCATGGAAGCTACAAGAACAATGCTTCATGATAAAGATCTTCCCATGTGTCTATGGGCAGAATCTGCCAGAACAGTGGTGTATGTATAGAACCGTACTCCACACAGAGTACTCGAGAATAAGACACCCGAAGAAGTCTTTTCCAGCAAGAAACCAGAATTTAGCCATCTCAGAATATTCAACTGTCTAGTGTACATTCATATTCCAAAAGAGACGAGAATGAAACTAGATCCTTCAGGAAGGAAGGGTATATTTGTGGGATACTTTGAAAGCTCGAAGGCTTACAGAATATACTTCCTAGGATTCAAGAAGATCGACATCAGCAGGGATGTGACATTTGACGAAGACATAGCTTACAACAAATCCAGAAAGAGACCTGCTAAAGATCCTAAAGAAGCAGAAGCACCGAGAATTCATGATACAAACATGAACAAAGAAATTCAAGAAGAAGATCGAGAATTTGAAGAACCAAAAAGACCTGTAGATCCACCTCAAGAGAAGAATCCTCATAAGAGGAAACCTGTTTGGGTATGAGAAATTATCCAAGGTGCGAAAAGATATGGGGCTCCAGAAGAGAATCATAGAGAAAGAAAGAGAACCAGATCCTACTCCAGATATGTAGCTTTACTATGTGACTTTATCAATGAAGAACCTTCCATTTATGAAGAAGTGGAAGAATGGAAAGAATGGAAGAATGCTATAATCGAAGAGTATCAATCGATCATGAAGAAAGATGTTTGGGATGTTGTCCCAACACCAGAAGGGAATTCGGTTGTAACTTCCAAACAGATTTACAAGATCAAGCATGTTGCAGATGGTAGCATAGAGAAATATAAGGCAAGGTTCATGGCTCTTGGTTTCTCACAGAAAGAAGCTAGAATAGACTATGAAAAAACCTTTGCACCTGTAGCCATATACACTTCCATCAGATCAGTACTTTCTTTGGCTGCAGTGATGAAATGGAAGATACACCAAATGGATGTCAAGACTGCTTTCTTGAATGGTGTAGTGGAAGAGGAAGTGTATGTAGAAAAACCACTTGGTTTTGAGACACATGACAGGTAGTCTCATGTGTGCAGATTGAAGAAAGCCCTATATGGTTTGAAACAGGCACCCAGGACATGGTAGGAAAAAATTGACAGCTTTCTATCTAGCTTGGGCTTTACCAAGAGTAAAGTAGATTCCAACCTTTACTACAAGGTTGAAGATGGAAACCCAGTGATGCTCCTACTGTATGTAGATGATCTGTTTGTAACATGTATGGATGGGTTGATTTCTGATACGAAGAGAAAGCTTGCTCCCGAGTTCAAAATGAAAGACTTGGGTATGATGCATTATTTTATAGGCATGGAGGTGTGGAAGAATATAGATGGAATCTCCCTTGAATAAGGGAAGTATGTAGTAGAGATCCTGAAGAGGTTTGGGATGATGGAATGCAAAGCCATGACCACACCTATGGCATTGAACCTGAAGCTATTGAGTGATGCTTCATCAGAGACAGTTGATGCTACGATGTATCATCAGATGATTGGGTCCTTGATGTATCTGACGAACACGAGACTAGACATTTTCTTTGCTGTGAACACCTTGAGCCAGTTCTTGACAGATCCGAGACATGTTCACTTGATTGCTGCAAAGCATATTTTGAGGTACCTGAGGGGTACAAATGATTATGGGATCAAGTATGGGGCAAATCAAAAGATTAACCTAGAGGGTTATGTTGATTCAGATTGGGCAGGCAGTGCCATCGATAGGAAGAGCACTTCAGGTTGTTGCTTCAGTATGGGATCAGGTGTGATCTCTTGGTTTAGCAAGAAGCAATCCTGTGTGGCACTGAGTACAGCTGAAGCAGAGTATGTCGCAGCTTGTTTAGCTAGTTGTGAGGCAGTATGGCTACAGAAGCTACTGTCTGATTTATTTGATCTCCAGATGGATGCTACTTGTATACATTATGACAACCAGAGTTGCATTAAGTTGTCATAGAATCCAGTGTTCCATGAAAAGTCGAAGCATATCGAGATCAAGTATCACTATATCAGGGATATGGTGTAGAGGGGAGTAGTGAAGCTCCAATATGTTGCAACAGAGGAACAGATAGCTGATGTGTTAACAAATCCATTGGCTAGGGTGAAGTTCGAGTACTTCAGGGAGAAGCTTGGTGTTCTCTAGATCGAGGTTTCCTCCAAGGGGAAATGATGGGACCCAAAGCCATTCTGACATGGTGAGAGGATTGGTTCCTTCCATGGTCAAATGTAAGGGTTGAGCCATTCTGTCATGGTGAGAGGATTGGTTCCTTCCATGTCAGATGTTAGTGCTGAGCCATTCTAATGTGACTATAGGATTGGTTCCTACATGATCAGAAGTAAGCGTTGAATGCCATTCTTGGAATGGAGGTACCTAGTTAGTTACTAGGTAGCTCAGCCTGGGACTGGGGGCCATTCTGATATGACTGCAGGATTGATTCCTACATGATCGGATGTGAGTGCAAGCCCTTATGACATTGGTTTTTAGATGTAAGTGCAAAGCCCTTTCGACATGAAGGATTGGTTCCTTGCATGGTAGAATATAAGTGCTAAGCCTTTCTAACATTGGTTGTCAGATGTAAGTGCAGATCCTTTTGACATTGAGGATTGGTTCCTTGCATGGCCGAGTGTAATTCCTGAGCCTTTCCGAAATTGGTTGATGGATGTGAGTGCTGGGCCTTTCTGATAGGGTTGTGGGAGGTGTTCCCACATGGTCAGATATGAGTGTTGGGTGTGCCTTTCTGATATGATTATAGGATTGGTTCTTACATGATCAGATATAAGTGTTGGCTGGGCCATTCTAACTTAGGGTCAGATATAAGTACTGAAGAAGACCTACATGGAGGATATGCCTACAAACAACATGAAAAAGGGATGGATCTATAGAAATTCCTGTGACGAGAAGAATCATGAGATAGCACCCGTGAAGATCCAGTGATGATGATCTAGATCCAGTGATGATCCAAAACCAGATGAAGATGACTTGAAGATAGAGATGACTTGAAGGTGAAGATGACGAGGACTCGATGATGATCTAGATGATACAGAGAATAAGACTTGTGTTGATAAATTGTTTCAATAGAATACCTTCCTAGTTAAGAGGGAGTGTTGATGCAATTGTAACTTCGAAATGTATTCACTTGTATTTCTTATGTATTGTAACCCGATCTTTATTACTGGATGTATTTTTAAAGTACTTAAGTCATGTCATGCCTCGAGGTTCCTATCGGGAGTTTCTATAATGTAAACAAGTCATGTCAAGTCAAGGTGGGTAACCCTCCTATTGTCTAAGGGTTAAAGTCCCTACAGTTCTGGGGCACTAGGGTTAATAGACTCACCTAGTGAAGTTGGCCCTAGTTGGGTTTAGTCAAGTTGGGAATTAGTATAAATAGAGAGCTAGCCTCTCTATTTATCACACACTCACTCACACTCAGATGTAGCACATAGCTGAGGAAGAGAAAGACACTGGGGCAAGGAAGAAAGAGGTTACTGCTATCGGGAGATCATCTTACTGTTTTGGGTTTCACTTTTGGTGCGGATTCTATCTCCGAGGAAGTTCGAGGGTTTTCTCCATGTTGATGTATTTTTAACTTCAGAATGTATTCATCTATGTATCTTATGTATTCCGATGTTTATTCTGGGATGTATCTATAATGTAATTGAGTCATGTTGTCATGCCCCGATGTTTTGATCAGAAGAATCAATAATGTAAAAAAGTCATGTCAAGTCATAGTGTGTAACCCTCCGATTGTCTAAGGGTTAAAGTCCCTGCAGTTCTGGGGCACTAGGGTTATTAGACTCTCCTAGTAGAGGTTGGTCCTGGTAGGGTTTTAGTCATGTCGGGATTAGTATAAATAGAGAACTAGAGTCTCTATTTAACACAAAACTCATCCACACTCAAGTATACTGCATAGTTGAGGAAGGAGAAGGCACTGGGGCTAGATAAGAAGAAGATTACTGCTGTCGGGAGATCACTTACTGTTTTGGGGCTTTTACTGTTTTGGTGTTGTTTCTATCTCTGAGGAAGTTGCGGTTTTTTTTCCTTTATGGTTTCCCCAAGGAAAAACATTGTGTTCATTGTCTCTTCTGTTTGATTACTTGTTATTCTCTCAGTTAAAGATCCTAATAATGCTAGCTTAATGTTGAAAAACTAACATGGTATCAGAGCTAACCTGAGAAGAAGACACTGTGCAGTTGCGGTAACTAGGGTTTCCTAGTTTGTGGATATTCCTCCACAGATTTTCAGCAAAAGTAAGGTGGAATAACTCTCCTCCTTAGGGCGCATCTTTCTGTCGAAGCAGAATCCAATTATGAGGTTTTTCAGTTTTGCACCCGACACTACTGCCGAAAATTAGGGCTTTTCACATAAGAGGAATTTTTTAGTGATCCCATGCCTGGATTGATCTCCTCCCCAAAATCGAATTTAGGGACAAATTTCAAGGCATTTGGGTGGACAGAACTTTGAAAAAGAAAAACCCTAATCTGCTCCTAAACCAGCTCTGTAGGATTTCAACTCAAGTTTCAGATCCAACATCTTAAACCTGGTAAGATCTAAAATCTTTTGTATTTCCATTTGAGGTTCTCTGTTAAGATGTCTCATCATACCAAGCTTGATGAAAAGATTGAGGGAGCTGATAACTTCCGAGCTTGGAAGTATAAGATCTCCCTGGTCCTAGAAGAAAATGAGTTAGACTCCTACATCCATGAGGAGGTTCCAGTTCCAAAGGGAGATGAGGCTAAGGCATTACATACGAAGAATATGGTTATGGAAAAGAGGATCGTTGATGATTCTATCAAGGATCACCTTATCCCATAGGTTCCCTCTCTCAAGACACCTAAAGCTATGTTTGATGCCCTAACCAAATTGTTTGAAGGGAAGAACATAAACCGGAAGATGAATCTGAGGAATCAACTGAAGAATGTGAAGATTCAAAATGAAAAGACTATCCAGTCCTAATTCACAAGGGTTTCTCAGATCAAGGAACAATTAGAAGCTGTTGATGAAGAAGTGGAAAATGCAGAGATTGTGATGACTACTTTGAATGGTCTTCCTAGGTCATGGGATTCTTTCATCTAAGGAATCTATGCTAGAAAGAAGCTAGTCAAGTTCAGTAGACTATGGGAAGAGTGCTCTCAAGAAGAAGCTCGGATAGAAGCTCGAGAAGAGAAGATGGGAAGTGAAGATCAAGCTCTCACAGTTCACTCCAAGAAATGCAGAAGAAAAACTCATCACTTAAAAGGTAATAATTCTCATCATAGAGATAACAATAGAAAGGACCCATCTAGATTAAGATGTTATACATGTGATGAGATAGGACACTTTGCAAAAGACCATCCTAAGAACAAGAACCACTCTCATAAGAAGAAGGGGAACAAAAGAAGACATCATGCTCATGCTGCAGAGGATGATGAACCATCCAAGAAGAGATCCAGATATGAAAGTGAAGATTCTTCAAGCAAGGATGAATATGTTCTGATCTCCACTCTCATAGGTAACATTACTCATGGTAGTGATGATTGGCTTATAGATAGTGGGGCTTCCAGACATATGACTGGATTCAAGGAATCCTTTGTAAGATTGTCAGAACATGAATCACCTCACAAGGTGAAGCTAGGAGATGACTACCAATATCCCATAAAAGGTAGTGGGGAATATTCATATAAAATAGACTCTGGCAAGTCTCTAACAATGAAAGAAGTATTGTTTGTGACAGGACTCAAGAAGAACCTTCTCTCCATATCAGCATTGGATGCAAAAGGAATGAGGGTTGCATTCATAGATGGTCAAGTCATCATGTGGCCAAGAGGTAAGACTATCAATGATGCAGTGGTGATTGGAGAACAAGAAGGAGGATTGTACAAATTGAAGGGCCATACAGAACAAGCCTTGGTCCATGACACAATAGAGCCAAATGAGATTTGGCATAGAAGGCTTTCACATGTGCATTACAAAGCACTACCTATTTCAAGCAAAGCTGTTGAAGGTCTTCCAGAATTCCAAACAAAACATGATGGGATCTGCAAAGGATGTGAGAAAGGAAAGAATACAAAGAAGACATTTCCCAGCAGTGAAAACAAGGCCAAAGGCATACTAGAAATCATCCACTCCGATGTATGCGGTTCAATGTCATCAAACTCACTAAGCGGGTATGCATACTATGTTTCTTTTATTGATGATTTTTCTAGGAATACATGGGTTTACTTCATGAAGAACAAAGACGAAGTATTCAGTAAGTTCAAGGAATTCAAAGCCTTGATCGAAAAACATACTGAAAAGAAGATCAAGACCTTTCGATCAGATAATGGCGAAGAGTTCATTTCGAATGAATTCAAAGAGCTATGCAAAGAATCAGGGATTAAGAGGGAGTTGTCCACTCCTTATAATCCAAAACAGAATGGGATTGTGGAACGAAAGAATAGAACTATCATGGAAGCTGCAAGAGCCATGCTTCATGATCAAGATCTTCCTATGCATCTTTGGGCAGAAGCTGCTAGAACATCGGTGTATGTACAGAACCGTACTCCACATAGAGTACTCAAGAACAAGACTCCTGAAGAAGTCTTCTCCGGCAAGAAATAAGAAGTCATCCATCTCAGAATATTCAGCTGCCCTATTTACATACACATTCCAAAAGAGAAGAGAACAAAATTAGATCCTTCAGGAAAGAAGGGTGTATTTTTGGGATACTCTAAAAGCTCGAAGGCTTACAGAATATATTTCCCAGGATACAAGAAGATTGACATCAGCAGGGATGTTACTTTTGATGAAGACATAGCTTACATCAAATCTAGAAAAAGACCTACTGAAGAACCTGAAGAAGCAGAAGCAGAATCACCTAGAATTCATGATACAACCATGAATGAATAAGCTCAAGAAGAAGATCAAGAATTTGAAGAACCACAAATACCTGTAGATCCACCTCTGGAGAAGAATCCTCATAAGAGGAAACTTGCTTGGGTGCGAGAACTTATCCAAGGTGCAGAAAGATATGGAGCTCCAGAAGAAAATCACAAAGAAAGAAAGAGGACCAGATCCTGCTCCGGGTATGTAGCTTTACTATGTGATTTCATTGATAAAGAACCTTCCAGTTACGAAGAAGCGGCAGAATGGAAATAATGGAAGGATGCTATGATCAAAGAATACCAATCGATCATGAAGAATGATGTTTGGGATGTTGTCCCAACACTAGAAGGGAAGTCAATTGTAACCTCCAAATGGATCTACAAGATCAAGCATGCTGCAGATGGTATCATTGAAAAATATAAGGCAAGATTTGTAGCTCAGGGTTTCTCTCAGAAAGAAGGAATAGACTGTGAAGAAACCTTTGCACCTATAGCCAGATACACTTCCATCAGATTAGTACTTGCTTTGGCTACAGTGATGAAATAGAAGATACACCAGATGGATGTCAAGACTTCTTTCTTGAATGGTGTAGTGGAAGAGGAAGTGTATGTAGAACAACCACTCAGTTTTGAGACACATGACAGGGAGTCTCATGTGTGCAGACTGAAGAAATCCCTGTACAATTTGAAACAGGCACCCAGGACTTGGTACGACAGAATTGACAGCTTTCTATCAAGTTTAGGCTTTACCAAGAGTAAAGCAGATTCCAACCTTTACTACAAGGTTGAGGATAGCAACCCAGTGATGCTTCTACTATATGTAGATGATCTATTTGTGACAGGTACGGATGGGTTGATTGCTGATACGAAGAGAAAGCTTGCTGTTGAGTTCGAAATGAAGGACTTGGGGATGATGCATTACTTTCTAGGTATGGAGGTGTGGTAGAGTACATATGTAATATTCCTTGGACAAGGGAAGTATGCAGTAGAGATCCTGAAGAGGTTTGGGATGATGGAATGCAAGGCTATGGCCACACCTATAGCATCAAACCTAAAGCTATTGAGCAATGGTTCATCAAATACGGTTGATGCTATGATGTATCGTCAGATGATTGGGTCATTGATGTACCTAATGAACACGAGACCAGACATTTGCTTTGTTGTGAACACCTTGAGCCAGTTCTTGACAGATCTTAGAAATGTTCACTTAATTGCTGCAAAGCATGTTTTGAGGTAGCTGAGGGGTATAGTTGATTATGGGCTCAAGTACAATGTGAATCAAAAGATTAACCTGGTTGATTCAGATTGTGCAAGCAGTGCCATCGATAGGAAGAGTACTTCAGGGTGTTGCTTCAGTATGGGATCAGGTGTGATCTATTGGTTTAGCAGGAAGCAATCCTGTGTGGCACTGAGTACAGCTGAAGCAGAGTATGTCATAGCTTGTTCAGCTAGTTGTGAGGCAGTATGGCTACGAAAGATACTGTCTGATTTATTTGATCTCAAATTGGATGCTACTTGTATACATTGTGACAACTAGAGTTGCGTGAAGTTGTCAGAGAATCTAGTGTTCCACTATATCAGGGATATGGTGCAGAGGGGATTAGTGAAGCTCCAATATGTTGCGACGGAGGAATAGATAGCTGATGTATTGACAAAGCCATTGGCTAGGGTGAAGTTCGAGTACTTCAGGGATAAGCTTGGTGTTCTCCAGATCGAGATTTCCTCCAAGGGAAAGTGATGAGTCCCATAGCCATTCTGACATGGTGAGAGGATTGGTTCCTTCCATGGTCAGATGTAAGGGCTGAGCCATTCTGTCATGGTGAGAGGATAGGTTCCTTCCATTTCAGATATGAGTGCTGAGATCCATAGCCACTCTGACGAGTTGGTCAGATGTAAGGGCTGAGCCATTCTGTCATGGTGAGAGGATTGCTTCCTTGCATGTCAGATATGAGTGCTGGCTATTCTGTCGAGTAGGACAGATGTAAGGGCAATTGCCATTCTTTGAATGGAGCTGCCTGGTGAGGTACTAGGAACACTCAGTCTAGGACTGAGTAGCCATTCTGATGTGATAGAGGGATGTGTTCCCACTTGTCCATCCTGGATGGAAGTACAAAACTCTTCCATCATTGTGAGTAGGATGTGTTCCAGCCTGGATGGATGTGAGTACTGTGCCTTTCTGATGAGTAGGTCAGATGTAAGTGCTGAAGCCTTTTCACAGATGTTAGTGATGTGATGTCCTATCATGCTAGTGAATGTGAGTGCTGGGCCTTTCTGATGTGATTATAGGATTGGTTCCTATATGATCAGATGTGAGTGCTGGGCGTGCCTTTCTGACGAGTAGGTTAGATGTAAGTGTTGGGAAAAGACCTACATGATGGCTAGGCCTACAACCAGGATGAAAAAGGGCTGGCTCTATAGAACTTCCTATGATGAGAAGAATCATGAGATAGCACCAGTGATGATCCAGATTGAGTGATGATGACCAATGATGATCCAAATTGAGTGATGATCCAGATCTAGTGTTGATGACCAATGATGATCCAGATCGAGTGATGATCCAGATCTAGTGATGATGACTAGTGATGATCCAGATCAAGTGATAATCCAGATCTAGTGATGATGACCTATGATGATCCAGAACAAGAGATGATCCAGATCCAGTGATGATGTCCCATGATGATCCAGATCGAGAGATGATCCAGATTCAAAGAATGAAGATGACTTGAAGACGAATATGACTTGAAGACTTAGAAGACTTGAGATGTAGATGATGAGATGATCTAGTTGATACAGAGAAGAAGACCAGTGCTGAAAATTGTGTCGAAAGAATACCTTCCTAGTTAAGAGGGAGTGTTGATGTATTTGTAACTTCGGAATGTATTAATCTATGTATCTTATGTATTGTAACCCAATGTTTATTCCGGGATGTATCTATAATGTAATTGAGTCATGTTGCCATGCCCCGATGTTTCGATCAGGAGAATCAATAATGTAAACAAGTCATGTCAAGTCATAGTGGGTAACCCTCCGATTGTCTAAGGGTTAAAGTCCCCACAGTTCCGGGGAACTAGGGTTATTAGACTCTCCTAGTAGAGGTCAGCCCTGGTAGGGTTTTAGTCATGTCGGGATTCGTATAAATAGAGAACTGGAGTCTCTATTTAACATACAACTCATCCACACTCAAGTATAGCGCATAGTTGAGGAAGGAGAAGACATTGGGGCTAGATAAGAAGAATATTACTGTTGTCGGGAGATCACTTACTGTTTTGGGGCTTTTACTGTTTTGGTACTGATTCTATCTTTCAGGAAGTTGCGGGGTTTTCTCCTTTATGGTTTCTCCAAGGAAAAACACTGTGTTCATTGTCTCTTGTGTTTGATTGCTGTGCTTGTTGTTCTCTCAGTTAAAGATCCTAATGTTATGCTAGCTTAATGTTAAAATCTAACACACATGAGCATGTACTTATCAATTGTTGCAACTGAAAAATATCCATTGCATTTTGTATTGATGTCTAAGGTCAAATTAGACATGAAACTCCATCGTATTTCATTTTCAACCCATTCAATAATTGTAGATGAATTTTTTAGATTTCTTGAATCAACTTGAAAGGTTGTTTCTTCTACAGGCCACACTATAGTTCTCTCATCATTGATAAAACAAAGAATTTCACTACGATGACCTGCTAAGATAATAGATATTGTTGAATTTGAGTGCGGAATAAACTAAAAGCCCCATTTATTATTCTCAAGATCTATCCAACATAACTTGTATAGACTTATATGATTAGCTCTGGAAATCATATGACTATGCACCCAATATATTGTTCCATTATGCAATATGGGTTTTTTTGGCGGCGAAACATTACCATTTGGAGGACATGTTTGTCTCCACTGCATGTGAAGATTGGTAGAAATAAAAAATCTTGCTTGAAATTCTGCATAAACATGTTTGAGAGCTTCCCAATGATAATTTTGTTGTTGAAAATTTATTAACAATGCAAAGAAACCCCAATCACCAAGATCAAGAGACCTTATAAATGTATAAGTCTTTATGAAAGGATTGATGATGTAGTAGTTTCTTTTTTGATATAGGTTACTGGCTAATGAAACTAAAACAATTGAACCACATTTGGATTCAATTTTGTAGTCATTGTTTAGAAGTGGCATAGATAAAGATGAACAATTTCCTAGTTAGTTAATGTAACGACCATTAAATTTTGTCTAGAATAAGAGACAAAATTAACTAAAACTCCATATTATTTGGTTTGATGATGTTTCCATTTTGAGATAAAATCATTATCAAACAACTTTCGACTGTAGCCTATGCGAACCATTTTAAACGAATAATCATCAATAAAGGAAACCGAAGAAAAATCATTTGAAGTATGTCTATTGGCAATGAGTTCCAAATTGTAGGGACCATATCCATTTCTATAATACAACATAAAATAATGTGTTAGCACACTGATTAATGTAAATATTGCTTAATTTTTAAAAAGTGATAAAACACACTTTGTTTATTTGTTTATTTTGGTAGCAATAAATATCATGACAATTTTTGACAATAAGCGGATCATATTTTTGCATATTATTTGTACTATTGAAGTACAAGATTAAAATAAGATTGCAAGAATTCGCATACACTCCAAAAAATAAAACATTAGTTTGACATATTTTTTTGTTTTTGAATTTACATATAGATAAGGATTACATTTCGTAGGATAATATAAAAAGATCACCAAAATTCACATAAGATGCAAAATAAAACATCTTTTTGCATATTGTTTATATGTCATAATGATCTAACGAATCAAGCCAATTTGTAGGCAAAGGGATCGAATCACCGAATCCTTCCATGCTTGGAGTGAGTGGGAAACATTTTTTAGACATGATAATATTGGTGCATTGGTTATCTATTGGCATAGGTAGACGAAGAATTGAGAGTAGTGATCCTTCATGATGTCCTACACAAGTAACCTCACAAGTGTTGAGTTCATAATATATAAATGGAATTTGACCATATTTACAAATCAAAATAAAACTTGTCTCTCCTAAAATGGATTCTCCCCCTAAAGGGGATGGTGGATTAGGGCTTGTCTCTCCTAAAAGGGTTTCTTCACCTAAAGAGGATGGTTATTTTTTAAAGTCTTATTCTAAATGTCCTTCGTCAGGCATTCATATTGATGATGGGAGTCAGTTTTTATCTAGATCTTCTGCTGGTAATTTGTCTCTGTTGAAGCCTTGTGCACTTACTCATACTCTTAGTTTTGTGGGGCCTGTTTGTTCATTCGGAAGATTTTCTGAGGAAGTTATAGCAAATGATTCTTTTTTCGATGTTACTTAATGATTTTTCTCTCCCTTGATTGTTGTGGTTTATCTAGTTTACCCAAAAAACTAGTGATCCATAGGTTGGTAGAGGAGCAACACCTAGATGTTTTGTTTCCACAGGAAAGTATGTGTAATGGGAAAGCTATTGTAGCGAAGCTGGAGTTTGTTGATTAAAGGTTGGAAGTTTGTTAGTGTTGATGCTAAAGGTAAATCTGGTGGATTATTGTTGGGTTGGAAGGTTATTCTCTTTCATTTCTTGAATGCTTGGGCAATTGTTTCTGGTCTTGGTGTTTCTCTCTGTAATACCGCCGAATTAATAATTGTTATTCTATTGGAAAGTACCTTGATTATTATTTTATTATTCTTTGACAGGAAAGTAAAAAATAAAACACTTTGTAATAAAACATTCCCTATTTAATAAAATATGATGAAGGGGAACAAAAGTGGATATAGTTGTCGAAAAGTGTTGGTTGACCCACAAGAGGAAAACGACAAGTGGCAAAAACCACTGAGTGAGAACTCGAGATGCAAGAGGCATCATCCCCAAAAATCAGGTTTGCACTCCTAGTTGAGTGCTAAAGAGCAAGAGGCGCATAAATGACCAAGTCCTAGGAAAAATACTATTTAATAGTATGTCCATGAGAAGCAGTAGGCTAGCATTGGATGGGGATTAACATCTGTAAAATGCAAGATATGGCACATTGAGATTTTTTTTGTTGTGGTTCAACGAACAGGATCGGGGTTTTTGGAGAAATTAATTTAGCTGGTCTGGGAATTGGTTGGTAGGAACAACTTCTCCACTTTTGTTTTCCTAGTTTTGGTGTCAAGTTCCTACTTCGTTTTTTTAAGAATGATTTTAGATGTAGTAGGATGTATACGTGAAATGTTAAATTGCAGTTATATTTCCAGTAAATATTGTTTATCCATTTCTGTAGAACCATTATCCATGTTTTATATATCATATATCTGTACAATGTTAGATTGTTCGCAACGTATCCAAGATCGGGCATCTGTACCGGCATAAAGGATTGATAGTAATGTATTACTATAGAAATTATTATTTCATTTTGAGTTAGATTTACAATTGTTAAATTATGTTAAGACAACGAAATCAAGAAAAATGTTAAGCATCAAGATAATCTCAGATCTAATTAACTAATAGTAAAACAAAAATCCCCTTCCAAACCAAAATCCTTTGAATCTGCAAGGTTAGTTGTCAATCCGCAAAAGAATTTAGATCAATGGTGACGTTTAAATATGAAAAGAGATTGACAGTTCATAGGGGCTACGGAGGCCCCATAGATGAGGATAATTTGAAAAATTAAGGGTTCCTGTAATCCACAATCCGCATTGTTGAAAGTGGAAAGCAGGAAGTTAAATTGTGAAAGAAATTAAGAGTTTCTGAAATTCACAATCTTCATTGTGTAAAGAAGAAAGTTAAATTGTAAAAGAAATGAAGGGTTTCCACAATCCGCATTGTGGAAAGCAGAAAATATAAATTTATTCTGTAATAAAATTTAAGGGTTTCCGCAATCCGTAATCTACATTGTGAAAAGCTGAAAGCGGAAAGATAATTTGTAAATGGATTTATGGGTTTCTGTAATCCCCAATACGCATTGCGGAAAGAAGAAAATTAATTTGGAAAAGGAATTAAGGGTTTACGCAATCTGTAATTCGCATTGCGGAAAGCGGAAAGAGGAAAGTTAATCCATAATAAAATTTAAGGGTTTCCAAAATCCGCAATCCGCATTTCCGAAAGAGGAAAGTAGAAAGATAATTTGTAAATGAATTTATGGGTTTCCGCAAACCGAAATATATATTGTGGAAAGAATAAAGTGGAAATTTAATTTGTGGTTGATTTTATGGGTTTCCACAATCTGCAATCTGCATTACAGAAAGTTAATTTGTAATTGAATTTATGGGTTTCTGCATTGCAGAACCGGAATCGCAGAAGTGTAAATTTTATGTTTATTTGTAATTCCGCAATTTGCATTGCATAAGCGCCCTTACGGAAGGATCATTGCAAAATTATCAGTGCAGAATGGTCAATTCAGAAGAACAGTAAACTTAGCAATTTTTTTGGTTTAAATAGTGAAGTGTTTTAGAAAACTAATTTTGGGAGATGGATTCTACGGTTAAAGGAAATGATGATCAATTTGCAATGTCAAGTCTATGCAATCATAACTCTCTAAGGTTAGATAAATTTCTATAACAGTTAGGGATTTCAATATTATGACTGAATATTTTTTATTAAATAATTTTATTTATTTATTTATGAATATTGAGGTATGTTACATAGGGCATCAGAGCGACAGTTACAACACTAGGCCTGAATCAAATCAACACTAAAGCTACTACAACAGAAAACTAACTTCAATTTTATCTTTGGTTAAATTCTCTTACAACCAGTAAAGAGAACAATAACTACATTTTACAAGAAACATGATAGATGTTGAGATGTCTGTAGAAGGACGCCACCCAGAAAATCCTTTAAATTGTGAAGAAGAAAACATAAGTGATGGGGAAATTTTGGTAGACTTAAATGATAGTCAGGACAATAAATCCGAACTAAAATGTACTATTAATTAGTTAATATATGAATTGAGAAAGGTAAAGGAAGATAAAGGGCGAATTATAAAGGCTTGAGAAGAACTAAATACTATTATGTTACCAAAAATCCATAATGACGAAAAAGATAAAAATAAGGAATCTAGCATGAAATGCCTAAAAATGCACCTTACAAACATAAGGGCAGAAAGCTGGAATTTTTTAGCCATAAACTTGACACTTCAAGTGAAGAGTCAGTTAAACATCACAGAAAACATCAAGAGTAAAGAGAAAGCAATGACAGTAATAAGAATAAAAGAAAATATAGACCCTATGAGGAAATCTCTGGGGAGTTTAAGAAAATTAAACCATCCATGTTCAATGGGGAGATTAAGAATGGCGAAGAACTAGAGGCCTGGTTTTCCAGAATAAAAAGTATTTTCGGATATATAACTACTCTGATGAGTTAAAGGAAAAATGCCCATCTATAATCTGACCGAAAAGGTAGATATATGGTGGCAAGACATAAAGAAGGTTAAGGGTATAAAAGAGACATATGTAACCTGGAAATTTTTTAAGAAACTCTTTAAAAGAAAGTACTTATCTGAAAGGTATTTTTTTTAACAAGAGTCGAGAATATATTCTATTATATAAATGGTTTCATGTGGCCAAGCTTACAAAAGAAGAGACAAAGCTCTGAAATTCAAACTGTTTGTAAAAAAATGCCTATGCTGCTGAAACTATAAGCTAAAACCAAAGCATTAGTGTTTTTCAAAAAAAATCTGTTGAATCCCTTCGATGAGTAGATAAGTACATACTTTCCTAATATTAAAAGACAAAAAAAATAAAATACCATAATACTAAGGCTGTTGTTGCTACTTATCCCAATGGGCTTTTTCATGTTGGGAAACTGAGGTATCCTCCATTGGATGATCCCTTGTAGGATATGTTTGACAGTGGATACACTGATTCATGTTGACTAACTTGTGCAAGTCTTCCTTCATGTATCCAATGGTTCCCATAAGCTCATAGAGGTCTCTATGGTTATCTTCAATCTTGGCATCATGGTTTCCCATTTTCTTGGCCATCCACTTGACTTCTTCAGCTGTAGAAGTTTCTTATCCCCCCTTTGTTCATAATGTCGTAGAGCCAGTGAAGGTGTTGCTTGATGTCCTTCAATGACTCCTGCAAGTCATTCAACGTTACCTTTTTATCGTTTCCATCCATCTCTGCAAAAGAATCCAAGCCTGCGTGAACATGGAAAGAAGTATGCACCACCTGTGCATAGCATGACCTTCCCTTTTCCTCAATACTGAGAAGATTGAGAGCCTAGGAGTGCAAGAAATATGTTGAGGGTGAAACTAGCTCTGCACTGCGACCAAAATGATCCAAGAACTAAGCTAGGGGATGAAGGTTATCACCTTCTGTTGTTCATTCCATGCATCTAATCAACCTAGAAGAGCCATCCTTGGAATTAATAACCTTCACATGGGTGATGATGATAGAGGTGCATTCCCGACAGCTGGTCGCAGCGGAAAAGTATGATTTGCCAGATGTAGTGAGGACGTCGGTGATTGCAGGATCGAGGTGGAGGGGTGGTGTCCACCATAGAGCAATAAGAATTGGAAGTTTTGAAGGTAGAGGCACAAGGCATTGGGACTAGGCCACCCAAGAGCCCCCTTTGGGATCACCACATCTTGAATTTAGTTATAAGGAACATAAATTGGAGTTGTTAAAATTCCATTCACTCTTGAAATTCCAATTTTTAGCTTGGCCCCTTGGTTTGCTAAGATGTCATCCTTTGAGTTGTTACTTCTTAGGATATGAAAGAAGGAGGTATGAATGTTTACTGAGGTTTTCTTGATCCGATCATAAATCCTTCAGATTTTAACTGCTCCTTTGCTGTACCCAAATATCATTCTCTGAGTAACTTGAGTGGAGTCACCCAGGACTATAACTTTAGTGATTTTCTTGTGCTTGATATGTCCCATCCCAAAGAGGAGTGCAAGAAATTCAGCTTCATTATTGGTTTTTCAACTAAGACCCCAGGCATAATTCAATACTTTGATTCCTCTGGGATCGAAGATGATCCCACCTACACCTGTCTCCCCTGACTTATCTAAAAAGTACAATGAAGAAAAATAAAAATAATTTTATGAACTAAGGCTAGGAGCCATGACAATGAAAGAACTCTGCAGTAAGTTCTTAATCTTAATTCATTATGTTTCGTATATAATTGACGATAAACATAAAATGCAATGGTTCCTCAGTTGTTTTCCCATCATGTTCAAAGAACGGATTGAATATGACAATCCAAAGACTCTAGAGGAAGCAACAATGATGACAAAATTTTGTTATGACTAGAATAAGAACAAAAGAGAAAGTATACCAGCTTGGAAAAATCAAAGGCAAAATAATTTTTATTCCAAGAGAAAGAAAAATAAGTTCCATAAGAATTCAGGGAATAACTACAGGGGATACCAGGATCATACTATTGTAACAACTTTAAACCCCAAATCCCTACAGTAAAAGAACCTTCAAATGTACCTAATAGAAACTAGGCACAAAAAGAACCCTTAAAATATTGGGAGTGTGGATGGCCACACTACATTAGAGACTATTCAGCAAGGAAATAGAAATTTAATGTTCATTCTATCTAGGAAGTAGTTACAGTTGGGGATATGGCTAGCAGCATGCCCAGAATCTGCGCTGCACTGGAAAATAGGCAAGCAGACCACCAGACTTCTATGGTTTAAATTGAAGGTATGATAAATAGTCAACCTATCTCTATTTCAATTGATCTAGGTGCAATCTTGAGCTATATATCACCTATAATAGTTTATTTATGCAATTTGGTACCTAAAAAGTTTGATAAATCATGGCTAGCACATTTAGCCACAGGTGTAGAAACGAAAAGTTACTAGTCTTGTTAGAAATTGCAAAATAAGGATGAATGATTTTCTTATGCATGTTAATGTAAATGGGTGCATCCATGGATCTGGGTTACACTTTTTGGCAAGGTGCTTTCAGATAAAACACAAAAACGTACCTCGATTGAGTAATTTTTAAACCCTCGATCGAGGGATTAATAAAAACTCGATCTAGGTTTTAAGAATACCTCGATCTAGGTTTTAAGACCTCGATCTAGGTTTTAAAAAACCCTTGATCTAGGTTTTAAAAAAACCTCGATCTAGGTTTTAAGAAAACCTCGATCGAGGTTTTAAGGCTGTGATCTAAGTCCTTGTGCAAAAACACTTATAAAAATAGGTTTAAATGGTAGCTCGATCTAGGGTTTAATAAAACCTCGATCGAAGGATGTTAATACCTCGATCGAGGGCCTGAAAAATAGAGAACTAGCCCTCTTAGAGGAAAATCCATGTTTCTCTGTGTCTTCTAGGGGTGTAAACCCTGCCATTTATGGCACACAACTGAGCAGACTTCATACTGATAGATTCGTCCCTGAATCCTCTATCCATTGAGATATCATGCATGCATTTTGGAATTCATATGGGTTTTTTTTAATTAGTTCTAAAACTTACACTTAGAAAACTAGATAACAACTTCGAAGCAGCTCAAAGAAAAATCCGTCGGGTAAAATATACACATCCAAAAATTTCTTAAAAATGGTCATCCCACACATCGACATGTCCTCTTCAAAAGGGTATCTTTGGTTTTTCAATTTTTGAAAATAGTGAAAAAAAAGCATGGATGGACACACATGTGTATAAAATGATGTTGAAATCAGATGTGGTCACTTTCGAAAAATAATAAATAATTGTATATTGAGAAATAAATTAACAAAAAAATATGCAGACCACAATACATTTTGTGTAGATCATGCTCATATATATATATTTAAATTATTAATGTAAGATTGAATTATTGGGGATGGACACGAGCCACTTATTAACTTCTTCAAATTTTTAAGGTCACACAGTTCATTAAATAAAAAATTTCACACATTACATGACATCGGAATATTTAAAAAAAATATCATTGGGAAGCCAACATAATATTCTACAATTTGTTTTTTGACTGCAAGTCGAATTTCACATGGCATATATGCGTGTCAAGGGCTTCTATCTAGCACATGAGTAAAAAATCAGGTTCTTCATCACCACATTTGGCCAAAAAGTATTACCTGCCTTCATGGAATCACCCAAATATTCTTCCTTTAGGATCCCATGATTTATTAATAGGAATGGATTGGATAGAGGAACATAAAATTGTGTTTAATTGTTTTGATAAAACCTTTACTTGTACTAATGATAATGGAAACAATATAAAAGTCAAATGGGTCCATAGAAAGGTGGCCATCAGAGAGATATATGCATTACAAATGAAAAGATCAGTAATAAAGGGGTGTAAAGTGTTTGATGTATATATAATGAATGGTAGTGAGAATGATAACACTAAACTTAAACTAGAAGACATACCATTCTTAAAAGAGTTTGAAGACATCTTTCTAGAAGAAGTCCCTAGACTTCCTTTGAAAAGAGATATTGACTTCACAATCGATCTGATACTCGGAGCAGTACCAACATCGAAAGCTCTGTATCGAATGAATATAACAGAACTTACAGAGCTAAAATCACAACTACAAGAAATAATTGATAAAAGTACATTCGACCAAGTGTCTCTCCCTAGGGAGCACTAGTCTTGTTTGTGAAAAAGAAGGATGGAACACTAAGACTATGTATAGATTACCGACAGTTAAATAAAATGACCATTAAAATATGTTACCCAATCCCTAGGATAGATGATCTATTTGATCAATTTCGTGGAGCAACTATCTTATCAAAGATAGACTTAAGGTTGGGTTACCATCAAGTACAAATAAAAGATGATGATATATTTAAAACAACATTTAGGACTCGTTACGATCATTATGAGTTTTTCATAATTCCTTTTGGGTTGTCAAATGCACCTACTTATTTTATGTGTTTAATGAACAATATTCTAAGCAACTACCCAGATACGTTTGTGGTTGTATTTATCAACGACATACTAATTTACTCTAAGAACAAACAAGAACATAAAGAACATTTAAGAATAGTTTTGCAAGTATTACGAGAATTACAACTTTATGCAAAATTCAGTAAATGTTATTTCTTTAAAGATAAGATTTAGTACCTCAGACACATAGTGTCCAATGATGGAATCTCAGCTGACCCAGACAAGGTAAAGGTCATCATGGAATGGTCGGTTCCTAAAATAATATCGGACATCAGATCATTAATGGGAAGTACTGGATCCTACAGGGAGTTCATAGAAGGTTTTTCTAATATTTCCTACCCCATAAATTTCTTACAAAAGAAAGGTAAAAAAATCGAATTGACAAAAAAATGCATGGAGAGTTTTAACAAACTAAAAAACTTATTAACTATCACCCCAATCTTAAATATTGTTGATCCATTCAAGGATTTCGTCGTATGTATCGACGCTTGCAATGAAGGGTTAGGCAGAGTTTTATTACAAGACAATTATGTTGTGGCATATGAGCCTAGAAAAATAAAAGATAATGAGAAAAAATACGCAACACATGATTTAGAACTTGCTGCTATAATTCACGCCTTGAAAATGTGGCGACATTACCTAATTGGAAGAAAATTTATACTTATGTCAGATAACATAAGTCTTAAATATTTATTTGACCAACATAATTTGAATGCAATACATTCTAGATGGATGTACTTTTTAAGCGAATATGATTTTGAAATTAAACATATAAAGGGAAAAGAAAATAAGTAGAAGATGCTCTAACTCGTCATGCAAATTTATTGTTTGCAAACAACAACTACGAGTCTGATCTAGGAAATCAGATTTTAAGTGCTGAAAATTCTGACGAGGAATATCAGAGTTTAAAAGAAAAGGCTACTAAAAATGAGCAAGAACTAAAAATAGAATTCAACCTAAACCAACAAAGAATGTTTCTGCATAAAAACAGACTGTATATACTGAACATAAGAGAAATTAAATTTACAGTTATGGATGAGATTCATAAAAGATTGTATTCAGGGCATCATGGATACCAGAAAATGATCATTGTGATAAAAAAGACTTATTTTGGCCGAATATGAAGAAGGATGTGGTTGAATACTTATCTCACTACATAGAATGTCAACAAGTTAAAGTATAGCATCAACATCCAACAGGACTATTGCAGCCATTACCTATTTCAGAATGGAAATGAGAAACCATTAGTATGGACTTCATCACTGGCCTACCAAATAATTCCAGACAACATAATTCCATCATGGTCGTAGTTGATAAACTAAGTAAGGCTTCCCATTTTATTCCTGTTAAATCTACATATAAAGTTTTTAACATTGCATATATTTTCATGAAAGATATATTCAGGATGGATAGTGTACCAAAGGTAATAATATCGGATAGAGACGTGAAGTTCACGGGTAACTTCTGGAAATCCTTGTTTAAAGGTTTGGGCACACGGTTAAATTTCAGTGCTGCATATCATCCACAAACAGATGGGAAGACTGAAATATTAATTCAAGTCTTAGAGGACATTCTAAGGATGTATGTCATGGACAAACCAGGTAAATGGGAAGATAACCTACACTTAGTATAATTTGCATATAATAATAATTTTCAAGTTTTTGTAGAGAGTCCATTTGAAATATTGTATGGGTATAAGTATAATACTCCAATTTCATGGAGTATCATAGTTGATAGATTAATGTTAGGACCTGACTTATTAAAATATATGGAACTAACCGTGAAACAAGCACAACAAAACTTGAAGGCTACCCAAGATAGACAAAAAATTTACTCCGACTTAAAAAGAACTCCTAGAGAGTTCCAGGTGGGTGATCATGTGTACATAAAGGTAAATCCCAAGAAAAGTACCTTGAGATTGGGAAATTATAAGAAATTGGCACCCAACTATTGCGGGCCATTTGAAATTCTAGCTAAAGTAGGGTCGGTTGCATACTAGTTAGTCCTACCACCCAATATTAAAGTACGTAATGTGTTTCAGGTTTATATATTGAAAATATATGTTCATGATGTTTCTCATGTGATTGATTGGAATGTAATCCAGGTGGAACCCAAGGGAGTGTTCCAAATGGGACCGGAGTGGATTCTCGATAGGAGAGAACTCTTACTCCAGAACCGTACCATTGAACAAATAAAGGTGCAATGGAAGCACCTTAGTTCGGAAGAAGCTACTTAGGAGTTGGAAAGTAATATGCAGGAGGTATATCCAGACTTATTCCAAGAGGCCGACATGAAAGAATAAAAAAAATTTATAACACTCAGGATGGTGTTATGTTTTAAGGGGAGGTGTATGTAATACCCCTGAATTAATAATTGTTAATCTGCTGGAAAATACCTTGATTATTATTTTATTATTCTTTGATAGGAAATTCAAGAATAAAACACTTTGTAATAAAACATTCCCTATTTAATAAAATATGTTGAAGGGGAACAAAAATGGATATAGATTTTGAAGAGTGTTGGTTGACCCACAAGAGGAAAATGACAAGTGGAAAAAACAACTAAATGAGAACTCGAGATGCAGGAGGCATCATCCCCAAAAATTAGGTCTGCACTCCTAGTTGATTGCTAAAGAGAAGGAGGCTCATAAATGACCAAGTCCTAGGAAAAATACTATTTAATAGTATGTCCATGAGAAGTAGGAGGTTAGCAATGAATGGGGATTAACATCTGTAAAATGTAAAATATGGTGCATTAGATATTTTTCTCTTGTGGTTCAACGTACATGATCACGGGTTCTGGAGCAAGTAATTTGGTTGCTCTGGGATTTGGTTGGGAGGAACAACTTCTCCACTTTTGTTTTCCCAGTGTTGGTTCCAGGTTCCTACTCTCTTTTCTTATGAATGATTTAGATGCAGTAGGATGTATATGTGAAATGTTAAACTACAGTTATATTTCCAAGCAATATTTTTTATGCATTTCTATAGAACCATATCCATGTTTTGTATATCATAGATTTGTACAATGTTATATTGTTCTCAACGTATCCAAGATCGGGCATCCATATCCGCATAAAGGATTGTTAGTAATGTATTACTGTAGCAATTATTATTTCATTATGAGTTAGACTTATGATTGTTAAATTATGTTAAGATGAAGAAATCAAGACAAAGTTTAAGCATCAAGATAATTTCATATCTAATTAACTAACAGTAAAACACAAATACCCTTTCGAACCAAATTTTTTTGAATCCACAAAGTTAATTTTCGATCTACAAAAGAAGTTAGATCAATGGTTACATTTAAATATGCCAAGAGATTGACGGTTCACGAGAGCTGTGGAGGATAATTTGTAAAAATTAAGGGTCTCTGCAATCCGCAATCCGCATTGCGGAAAATGGGAAGTTAAATTGTGAAAGAAATGAAGGTTTTCCACAATTCGCAATGCGGAAAGTGGAAATCGAAAAGTTAAATTGAAAAAGAAATGAAGGGTTTTCACAATCCACAATCCGTATTGTGGAAAGAGGAAAACAAAAAGTTAATATGTAATAGAATTTGAAGGATTTTGTAATCCCCATTGCGGAAAGATGAAAGCGGAAAGATAATTTGTAAATGAATTTATGGGTTTCCGCAATCCACAATCCTCATTGCGTAAAGCGGAGAGCGAAAAGTTAATTTGGAAAAGGAATTAAGGGTTTCCGCAATCTGCAATCCGCATCGCGGAAAACGAAAAGTTAATCCATAATAATATTTAAGGGTGTTCGCAATACGCAATATGTAGTGGAGAAAGAAGAAAGCAGAAAGGTAATTTGTAAATGTATTTATGGGTTTCCACAATCCGCATTGTGGAAAGCAAAAAGCGGAAAGTTAATTTGTAATTGATTTTATAGGTTTCCGCAATCTGCATTGCGGAAAGCGGAAAGTGGAAAGTGGAAAGTTAATTTGTAATTAATTTTATGGGTTTCTTCATTCCACAATCTGCATTGCGGAAGGGTCCTTGCGGCAAGATCATTGCGAAATGATCAGTGCAGAGTAATCACTACGGAAGAACAATAAACTTAACAATTGTTTTGGTTTAAATAGTGAAGTGTTTTGGAAAACTAATTTCGGGAAATGGATTCTAAGGTTAAAGGATATTATGATCAATATGTAATGCCAAGGCTATGCAATAAAATCTCTAAGGTTAGCTAATACTCTATAACAGTTAGGGATTTAAATATTATGACTAGAGATTTTTTATTAAAGAATTTTTTACTATGTATTTATGAATTTTGAGGTATGTTACACTCTCTATTCTATTGAACTCAAAATTCCTCTCTGGTTTGTTAATGTTTACGACCCTTATTTGGAGAGGAAAAGGTTTTCAAATAATATTATTTCTAAAGAGTGCATTGAGAAATCTAATCTTATTCTAGATGGGGATTTGAATTTTTCTTTGGGTTTTTTCTGAGATATGGGGGTCTCGGGCTCGTGTGGATAATCTTTTTGATTTTTTCACTCTGAAGTTACTTGATTTTGGTTTCTTGGACATTGAGCCTTCTACCATTCTTCCAACTTGTTCTAATAGAAGAGTTGGAGTTGATAACATATGTAAGAGACTTGATAGGGTATTTGTGTCTACTGATCTATTGGAAAAGTATTTTATATTTCACCAATGGGTTAGTCTTGGTGGTGATTCAGATCATCATCCGATGTTTCTTTAGATTAACAATAGAGCAATTAAACCATGTAGTCCTTTTAAGTTTAATGCACACTAGTTAAAGGATGAAGGACTTGTCACGATGTTGAAGGATTCCTGGAAGGTTTATGAGGAAAATACATTGGTTTCGTTTGCCTCTCATTTTGCTGATAATTTAAAAAATATTAAAGAGGTGTATATACGTTGGTTAGTTCATAAAAAAGATAAGGATTTAAAATATTTAGTGGATATTGAACTACAGTTGGTCGACTCTTTTAAAAAGACTTGTTTTTTTTTATTACAGAGGATAAGTTTAAACTGATTTCCTTGGAAGCACGTAAACGACTTATTCTGTTAGATTGTGAGAATATTGCTCGTTAAAAAAGTCGAGCCTTGTGGCTTAACTCTAGAGATGATAATACTTTTTTCTTCCATAAGTATGCCAATTACAGGAAAAATATTAATTCCATTTGGAATATTGTTGATGATCATGGTAATATGGTTGAAGGGTTTGATTCTATTGATGGTGTGGGGATTAATCATTTTGAGACACTCTTTTAGGAGGACGAAACTCTTTCACTCCCTGATATTATGAAGATTGCTAAAAAATTTCCTTCCTCTATTTCTGGGGAGGATAATGATGATCGTATGGTCTCTATTACTATTAATGAGCTTCAAGTTGTTCTACGCCTTTGCAAAAATGATAAAAGCCCGAGTCTGGATGGGATCCCTGTAGAGGTTTATAGGGATTTGTTTGATGTTTTGGGCACATATTTATTACAGGTTGTTGATAAATCCATAAGTAGTGACAAAATACCTGTTATTTTTAACACTACCCTAATTGCATTAATCTCTAAATCTGATTTTCCAAATATCCTTTGAGGTTTTCGTGCTATCTCTCTCTACAACTGTATTATAAGGTTATTGGCA
This sequence comes from Pseudotsuga menziesii, assembly GCA_001517045.1. Classification (NCBI taxonomy): domain Eukaryota; kingdom Viridiplantae; phylum Streptophyta; class Pinopsida; order Pinales; family Pinaceae; genus Pseudotsuga; species Pseudotsuga menziesii. Next base: position 932,692 of record LPNX010536749.1, read on the forward strand.
AGGTTATTTCTACACGTATTAGGAAGGTATTATGTAATTCTATTTCTGGTGAGAAATTTGGATTTCTTTATGGGAGGCAGATTTATGATGTTGTGGGGGTTATTCAGGAAGTGTTGCATTCTATTTAGAGCAAGAATTTGAAGGTGATGGTTTTAAAAATTGATCTCTCTAAGGCTTATGGCCGGGTGAATTGGACCTATCTTTGGGTCATCCTTTCTCAAATGGTTTTTATTGTTCCTTTTATCTCCTGGGTCATGGGAAGTCTATTTTATTTATCCTTTTCCATTATTATTAATGGTGTCACTTCCTCTTTCTTTAGACCTGGTTGTGGACTTTGGTAAGGATGTCCTTTAGCGCTATTGTTATTTCTTATAGTAGTTGAAGGCCTTGGCAGAGCTATTCTTCATGCTAGGGACAAAGGGGATTTTATTGGACTTCCATTTGGAAAGGGGATTTCTTTAACTCATGTTCTTTTTGTTGATGGTATTGTTATGGTCAGTGATGGCTCTGATCAGTCTTTATTGACTTTGAATGATGTTTTGTGTTGTTTCTGTAAGGCATCTGGGATGTTGATTAATGATGATAAATATACCTTACTTCATGCTGGTTTGGATGAATCTGAGTTGATTAAGATCAAGGATGTTTTCTCATTTCCATTAGCTAACTTTGAGATAGGCTTGAAGTATCTTGGTTTTTATCTGAAACCTTACAGATATTTCATTAAGGATTGGGATTGGTTGGTTGCTAAAGTTGAGAATCAGATAAAAAATTGGTGTCATCGTTGGTTGTCTAAAGGTGGTAAGTTGATTTTGATAAAATCCGTTCTTGAGGCTATTCCGGTATACTGGATGCATTTCTGGATCCCTTTGGGTATAATTGAAAATATGAGGAAAATTTGTTTTAGTTCTTATGGTCCGTCAATCTTGATCAATCCGGTTTACCTTGGACTTCCTGGAAGACTTTGGCTTGTCCAAAGTTTCTTGGTGGATGGGGTTTAAAAGTTCCTACATATTTCTCAAAATATATTGCTACCAAGAGTGCTTGGAATATTGTTCATGGATATGGTCTATGGGTACAGATTGCTATTCAAAAATATATGCGTCCCTTATATTTGTATGATTGGATCAAAAGTTCTTCTAAACAATGCATGAACATTTCAATTTGTTGGAAAGAGGTTTTATGGTCTTATGATTTAATTGGTGATGGTCTTTTATGGAAGGTTGGAAATGGGGATGATGTGCATATTGGTATTGATCCTGGTACGTCTATGTTGCTGGACCAAGGATGGTCTAATTTATTTATTTTTAGATCCGAGAACTTGCAGAGCTGGTGGTCTAATTTATTTCTCTGAGGAGCACTTTGTCACTTTTAAGGCTGGACTTGGGATTGGTACTAATAACTTTGTTGAATTTCTTAGTTTAAAATTGTTTCTCAAGCCGGAACTAGATAGACATATAAGAAAGTTACAGGTTTTCGATGATTCACTTATTATTATAAACTAGGTAACTGGTCAGTATAGAATTCATAATTTACAGCTCTCTCCTATGCTGAATGAAGTTATTAGATTTTTTGAGTTACTGGAATTAGTGGAGTTTAAGCATATCTACAGGGAAATAAATATTTTTGCTGATGAATTAGCAAAATTTGGTACAACTGTGCACGAATGTTTCTGGCACATTATTGAGCATAATTTTTCTGAAATTACTAAGACTATTTTTCCTTTTTAGGTAAGGTTTGGTTATGATAGATTGCGTACTTTTTGGTGGTGGGATAGCTCTGGAGTATAGCTCTATATGGTATATTTTTTGTCATAAAAAATATGTGATTTTTGGAGATGCCTTGGTCAAAGGATATGATAGATAGTGTAGAGAGTTTTACAGACTTATGGTTAAAGACTTGCCTTTTAAATATAGTGTAGATATGAATTGATAGAGAATGTATATATTTGAGTGGATATAAAATCTTCTTAAAATAAGTTTTGTTGTATGATATAATGAAAATCCTTAATAGTTTTGAAAATGGACAATGTTGAATAAGTATTGATTCATTTGAAAAATGTAACCTTTTACTTTTATTTACAAAAGATTATGATTTTTTTATATGAAAAAAAATTACTAACCATATCATATCATATTAGTAAAAATAAAATAAAAATAACACTATATCAATAAAATATTAGACTAATATATCACATAATCCCAAGGACATGACTTCAATCAAAATTATATGATTATCATTTATTAATGAACCATTTTATCTTATAAAAAAAACGACCTTGAAAAACAAAAAAAATCTATAAAATTTCATTTCCATGTTCAGTAATTGACATTTCCAAAGTCCCGGAAATTTAACAAAAATAAATTTTTGTTAGTTTTTCATCATATAAGCTAGCATTATGATCTTAGGATCTTTTCACTGAGAGAATAACAAGCACAGCAATAAAACATAAGCACATCACAAGAGACAAGAGACACAAAGAGTTTTTCTCGGGGAAACCATAAAGGAGAAAACCCCGCAACTTCCTCAGAGATAGAATCAGCACCAAAACAGTAAAAGCCCCAAAACAGTAAGTGATCTCCCAACAGCAGTAGTCTTCTTCTTGTCTAGTCCCAGTGTATTTCCTTCCTCACTAATGCGCTACACTTGAGTGAGTGAGTGATGTGTGTTATAAATAGAGAGGCTCACTCTATTTATATTCTTTCATTCACTTGAAGTGCACTCAATCATGTCGGCCTCACTTAACAATTACTTACTAGAGTCGACATCTCTATGAGTGTCTAATAACTCTAGTGCCCCAGAACTGTGGGGACTTTAACTCTTAGACAATCGGAGAGTTACCCACTATGACTTGACAAGACTATCGGAGAGTTACCCGCATTCCTTTTGCATCCAATGCTGAAATGGAGAGAAGATTCTTCTTGAGTCTTGGAACAAACAATAATTCTTTCATTGTTAGAGACTTACCAGAGTCTAGATTATATGAAGATTCCCCACTACCTTTTATTGGATATTGGTAGTAATCTCCTAGCTTCACCTTGTGAGGTGATTCATGTTCTGACAGTCTTGCAAAGGATTCCTTGAATCTTGTCATATTCTTGGAAGCCCCAATTTCTATAAGCCAATCACTGCTTCCATGTGAAACAGTTCCTGTGAGAGCAAAGATCAATACATATTCATCCTCTCTTGAAGAATCTTCACTTTCATATCTGGATCTCTTCTTGGATGGTTCATCATCCTCTGCAGCATGAGCATGATGTCTTCTCTTGTTCCCCTTCTTCTTATGAGAGTGGCTCTTGTTCTTAGGACAATCTTTTGCAGAGTGTCCCATCTCATCACATGTATAACATCTTACTTTTGATATGTCTCTTCTAAGATGAGAATCCTTACCTTTGGAGTAATGAGGTCTTCTTCTGCTTTTCTTGGAGTGGGGTGTGAGGGCTTGGTCTTCACTTCCCATCTTCTCTTCTCGAGTTGCTATCCGTGCTTCTTATTGAGAACATTCTTCCCATAGTCTACTGAATTTGACTAACTTCTTTCTAGCACAGATTCCTTGGATGAAAGCATCCCATGACCTAGGAAGGCCATTCAAAGTAGTCATCACAATCTCTGCATTTACCACTTCTTCATCAACAGCTTCTAATTGTTCCTTGATCTGAGAAACCCTTGTAAAGTAAGAATGAATAGTCTCAGCATTCTGGATCTTCACATTCTTCAATTGGTTTCTCAATGTCATCTTCCTGTTAATGTTCTTCCCTTCAAACAATTTGGTTAGGGCATCAAACATAGCTTTAGGTGTCCTAAGATATGATACCTGTGGTATGAGATGATCCTTGATAGAATCAGCAATGATCCTCTTTTCCATAACCATATTCTTCTTATGCAAGGCCTTAGCCTCATCTCCCTCTGGGACTGGAACCTCCTCATTGATATAGGAGTCTAATTCATTCTCTTCCAGGACAAGGGAGATCCTATACTTCCAAGCTCAGAATTTTTCAGCTCCCTCAAGCTTTTCATCAAGCTTGGTATGATGAGACATCTTTAAATGAGAACCTCAAATGGAAATACAAAAGATTTTAGATCTTACCAGGTTCAAGATGTCAGATCTGAAACTTGAGCTAAAATCCTGTAGAGCTGGTTCAGGAGCAAATTAGGGTTTTGCTTTTCCGAAGTTCTGTCCACCAAAATGCCTTGAAATTTGTCCCTAACTTCGATTTTGGGGAGGAGATCAATCTAGGCCTGGGCTCACTGAAAAATTCCTCTTCTATAAAAATCCCTGATTTTCGACAGCAGTGACAGGTCCAAAACTGAAAAACCTCAGAATTGGATTCTGTTTCGACAAAAAGATGCGCCCTAAGGAGGAGAGTTGTTCCACCTTACTTTTGCTGAAAATATGTGGAGGAAGGTCCACAAACTAGGAATCCCTAGTTCCCACAGCTGCACAGTGTCTTCTTCTTAGGTTAGCTCTGATACCATGTTAGTTTTTAATCATATAAGCTAGCATTATGATCTTAGGATCTTTTCACTGAGAGAATAACAAGCACAACAATAAAACATAAGCACATCACAAGAGACAAGAGACACAAAGAGTTTTTCTCGGGGAAACCATAAAGGAGAAAACCCCGCAACTTCCTCAGAGATAGAATCAGCACCAAAACAGTAAAATCCCCAAAACAGTAAGTGATCTCCCAACAGCAGTAGTCTTCTTCTTGTCTAGTCCCAGTGTATTTCCTTCCTCACTAATGCGCTACACTTGAGTGAGTGAGTGATGTGTGTTATAAATAGAGAGGCTCACTCTCTATTTATATTCTTTCATTCACTTGAAGTGCACTCAATCATGTCGGCCTCACTTAACAATTACTTACTAGAGCCGACATCTCTATGAGTGTCTAATAACTCTAGTGCCCCAGAACTGTGGGGACTTTAACTCTTACACAATCGAAGAGTTACCCACTATGACTTGACATGAATTGTTTACAATATGAACCTCCCGATCGAAACATCATGGCAAGACAACATGACTCAAATACATAATAGATACATCCCAGAATAAACATCGGGTTACAATACATAAGATACATAGATGAATACATTCCGAAGTTACAAATACATCAACGATTTCTTCATGCAATTCAAGTTTAAGCAACCCAATCCAAATCTGATTATGATGTAACATAACAATAAAAAGTCTGACATCTTTATTTCTCCTTTAATTTGATGTCAAGTCTTCATGGCTGGAGCTACTTTTTCTCACCAATCTTCGAATTGGCATGCGTAGTCTTTGGCCAACAATTCTTAAATAATAGTCAAACCTCTCATCGACATGCTGTCCCCAAAAATTAAAGTCTCAATGGAGATAAGATTAAGATATTGAGTGGTTTATTAGTTCAAAATTCAGAGCACGGACCAAATGCCTTTTCAAATTATTATTTGACCCACATTTCTTTCAATCCGTCAGCAGTGTTGGTTTTCTATTAGTCTCCGCACCTGCGTGAAGGAGAACCCCTTCATAGCTCCCCATAGCATGATGTCATCATAGATAAAACGATGGGTTCACGTATATGGATTTTCAATGATCGAACCCAGTTAAGTAGTTTCTTGACTAGAGTTACCTATATTTATAGTGTGATATAACTGGCACTCAAATCGTCGCAGTTTTTGGACGGTCGGTTTTTCACGAGGCATAGTTCCACTATTTCTGTTTTTTTTTGGAATTTGGATGATTTGGATTGTTTTAAAATGGGCCAAAACCTCTGAAGACACAGTTCCGCAGCACATAGATGGAACTACTATCCCACCGGTTTTTATAACCAAATCTAGAGAACAAATCGCGGGAAAAACGGAGAGATTTGAATGCCTATATCTACTACTTGTGAATTTAAAATTTAACCTAAAAATTAAACCTTTTCATGTACTTATGTGTGATTTGACTTTTTCTATATAATTTTTAGCTAATTTGTCAAAAAGATTTCGCTGGGCTATGGCTGCGCCACATTTTGTTCCAAAGCCTTCGTCTTCATCATTATTACAACAGGCTTTCTACTTCCATGTGCAAAGTGATTTGTCAAAAAGCGTTCGCTTGGCTATGGCTGTGCCACATTACAACAGGATTTCTACTTGCATGTGCAAAGTTAATTTGTCAAAAAGCGTTAACTGGGTTATGGATGCGCTACATTTTGTTCCAAAACACTCATAATTAGAGCGCGCGCTTTCCACCTCCATTTGTGAAGGCTATGTAATTGTTTGGATTAAATGGTTTGGTTGCATATTAAAAGGATGTGAAGTATTCAAGGTAGCTGGAACTACTTTTTCTTACCAATGTGAGTTTGAAAAAATAGGCAGTGGAGAAACTTCAAAGTTGAATGCATAGTCTTTGGTAAAAAAATATTAAATAATAATAGTCGACCCTCTCATCAACAAAGTTATTATTTGACCCACATATTTTTCAATCTGCCAACCCTGTTGTTTTTTGTGATTTTTTGTTCTAAATGGTGACATGCTTATGCAACAATGGCACAAGCGATGAGGACAGGTTCAATAGTTGTAGTGTAGTGTAGTGACTGCAATAAAAGTATTGTCATCGCAGACTCATCCAGTGCAAAATGATCAGGCTGCAACAAAATCTTGTTTTGCAAATGTTTCGTTCCAATATGGAGATGTTGTAGTGTTGATTTCAATGAAAGAAACCATAACTAATCCTAATCATCTGCTAGGTAATTGGAAAGTCTCCAATCATACCATCCAATGCTCATGGTCTGGCGTCCAATGTGACCATGTTGTCCGAGTAATCGATGTAAATCTCTCCACCATGAATATTTCTGGCCCATTCCCGAGTCATGTCACTAATCTGTGAACCCTCTGCTCACTCAACGTTTCCCATAACTTCATCTATGGAAGCCACCCCTCCAACAATATATCAAATTTGAGGAACTCGGAAGTTCTTGATGTCCATGGCAACAATTTGTCAGGGGCATTGCCACTGGATTTGAGTTATCTTGTCAAGCTCAGGCATCTTAACCTCGCAGGAAATTACTTCTTGGGCAGCATTCCTGCCGAGTATGGGAAGCTGAAAAATGTAGAATATATTTCATTTGGTTGAAAAAAAAATTATTAACTTAGCAGTAAACTCAAGTTTAGTCGGCTTGGTTTTGGCTAACTCGTATCAGAGCAAGGTTTAGGAATGAAATCTTGTCTTCAAAAGTGGAAAAGTAATTTTCTAAGGAAAGTTAATTAAAAATTAAAAATGGCTTCCACCTCTGGTTCATTGCAAACTCCAATTTTTATAGGAAAGAATTATGAATATTGGTCTCTAACTATGAATGCTTTGTCTAGAGGTCAAGATGTTTGGGAGATAGTCCAACATGGTTATGCAGAACTAGCAGACATGACAGCATATAACAATCTCACACAGACTGAGAAATATGTCTTGAGGGAACAGAGGAAGAAAGATGGAAAAGCTATGTTTTATATACATCAAGCTATGCATGAAAGCATACTCCCAAGAGTAGAAGAAAAAATTAATGCTGAGCAGGCATGTGACACATTGGAGGCTGCCTATCAAGGTTTGGATAAGGTAAGGACATCCAAGCTGTAAATTCTGAGAAGATATTTTGAATCTTTGTCCATGAAAGATTCAGAGACTCTAGACACATTCTACACCAGAGTTGTTGGTTTGATAAACCAACTAAAATCTCATGGAGAAGCCATAGAATACCAAAGAGTTGTTGAAAAAATTCTTAGAAGTCTTCCCCCAAGATTCAAAAACTTGGTTGTGACCTTAGAAGAACACACAGACATGTCAACATTTACCATTCATGAGTTGCAAGCTTCAATCATCAATCGTGAACACAGGCTCAGCAAAACACATACGTCATTGGAAGGTGCATTTGCCGCACAGTCATCCATAAGTTGTGGTAGAGATAGGGGGAGAAACAACTTTAGAGGCAAAGGAAGAATTTCTTCAAGAGGAGGACGAGGCATAAGTCCTACAAATTTCAATGGTAGAGGAGATAATCAGAACCCAAGTCAGCCAAGTGGCCAGAGGTTTGATAAATCAAAAATCCAATGTCATTACTATAAGAAGTTTGGTCATTATGCATATGAATGCAGGAAGAAACAATATGACCAAGGAAGGAAAAACCCAAATCAGTTGACTAGCACCAGCACTTCGACAAGTGCAATGTTAATGGCATCGACATCTCCACTTGAATGCAATGTTGTTCAAGAAAGTCCACATGACATATGGTATTTAGATTCAGGATGCAACAATCATATGACTGGTAATTTAAATTTGTTTTTCAGTCTAGATAATTCAGTTCAAACTGATGTTACACTTGGAAACTATGTCCAAGTTACTGTTTTAGGAAAAGGCACTGCTAATTTTCTAACCAAATAGGCAGAGAGTAAGTATATCCCTGATGTCTATCATGTTGAAGGTCTGAAACATAATTTGTTAAGCATTGGACAATTGAGACATAAACGCTACAGAGTCTACATGGAAGATGATCACTGTGTGATTAAAGACAAGCGTCCAAGCTACCAGCTGATAGAAAAAGTGCCAATGATAAGAAATCGCTTGTTTCCACTGAGGATAGTTCCCGACATGAAAGGGAAGACAAATACAAGAGCTATGATCAAGGAAAAAAGTAAAGAAATAGTCGAGCTCCTCGACAAGAAAGCAAATGGAAGCGATAATTTGCAAGTTGCATTTCAAACAGAAGTTTAGGATGAATCTTGGTTGTGGCGTTTCAGATTTGGACATCTAAATTTTGGTGGGTTGAAGCTACTGCACACAAAGAATATGGTGAAAGGATTTCCATTGATTGACAGACCAGAGAGGGTTTCTGAATAATGTTTTTTTTACAAGCAGCACAGAGAGACTTTTCCAATCGAAAATTCATATAGAGCACGCACGCCACTTGAAATTGTGCACTCTAATATTTGTGGTCTAATGCAGACATCATCCATTGGTGGCTGCAAGTATTTTCTAACTTTTATTGATGACTACTCAAGAAAAACATGGGTCTATTTTCTTAAACATAATTCTGATGCATTTGGTTATTTTCAGCAGTTCAAGGCACTCGTGGAGAACCAGATTGGGCACCACATCAAGGTATTAAGGACTGATAGAGGAGGTGAATATCTTTCAAATGAATTTCTAAATTTTTGCAAGATCCATGGCATACATAAACAATTCACTGCACGGTATACACCTCAGCAGAATGGTATTGCCAAAAGAAAGAACAAAACCATCATGGAGATGGCATGCAACATGTTGGCAGCCAAGTATTTGCCAAATGAATATTGGGGTGAAGTAGTCACAACTGTTGTTTACATTATGAAGCGGTGTCCAACAAAGAGTGTGAATAACAAAGTTCCCCAGGAAGCATGGACAGGTATGAATCATAGTGTTTCTCATTTAAATTTTTTTGGTTGTGTTGCATATGCTCATGTTCCAGATGAGCTGAGAAGGAAGTTAGACAAGAAGGGACAAAAATATATTCTTGTCGGCTATTATGAAGACAAAAAATCATACAAGTTGTATGATCCTGTCACAAGAAAAGTGATAATCAGTCAAGATGTTCAATTTGTCGAGAATGAATCATGAGATGGAACTGTCGACATAAATGTTAAGATTGTTTCGAATGTCAACAATGATGATATGGAAGAGGAAGTGGTTCAAACACCACATGTAAGTCAAATGGTCGTAGCACTGTCGACTCCCATGACACCATGACATGGTTTAGCACAAGGACCATCGACACAAGTAGCATCTCGAGCTACACCAACAAGCACACCAAGAGGACAACAGAATCCATCAAGCATTTCGTCAGGGTTGACACCGACAGAACCGGTGAAGACAAGAAGTCTGCGGGAGATATATGAAGCTGGTACACCAAATTCATTTTCTCTCTTTGCATTATTTTCTCCTATATATGATCCACTAACATTTTAAGAAGTTGTTGAAGAAGAAGTATGGGCACAAGCCATGGATGAAGAAATAGAATGCATTGAGAAGAACCAGACATGGGATCTGGTTGATGTACCAAAATGCAAAGATGTGATTCAGTGTCAAATGGATTTACAAGACCAAGTAAGATGCTGATGGGAATGTGCAGAATCACAAAGCAAGAATGGTAGCAAGAGGGTTCACACAGCAACCCGGAATAGACTTCAATGAAATGTTTGCACCTGTTGCATGCATGGATACAGTCAGAATAGTCTTAGCCATTGCTACACAAAACAAATGGCATGTTTATCAAATGCATGTCAAGTCGGCATTCTTAAATGGCTATCTAGAAGAGGAAGTATATGTGGAAAAACCACAAGGGTATGAAGTTCTAGGTCAAGAGCATAAAGTGTATAGGCTAAAAAATGAACTCTATGGTTTGAAGCAAGTTCCTAGAGCTTGGTACAGCCAGATTGATTCCTATCTCACTAAAAATGGATTTCACAGAAGTGAAAGTGAGCCACCATTGTACACCAAAGTGAATGAGGAAGGTAAAATATTAATTGTCGACTTGTATGTAGATGATTTAATATTTACTGGTGATTTTGGCATAGCAGATTTTAAAGCAGTCATGGAAAGTGAATTTGAAATAACTGATCTAGGGCTCATGAATTTTTTTTCTAGGAATTGAAGTTCAGAGTCTGAAATTGGTATTTTTATATCACATACAAAGTATGGAAGTGAAGTTTTAAAATATTTAACATGTCTAATTGGAAGACAGCCCCAACACCAGTAATAATAGGTTTAAAATTGAGCAAGGATGATGAAGGATCAATTGTAGATCCTATGCTATTCAAAAGGCTTGTTGGTAGCCTTATGTATTTGACAACGACAGGACCAGACATTATGTATGGAGTAAGTCTGATCTCAAGGTTCATGGAGTCACCAAAAGACTCACATTGGAAAGCAGGTAAAATAATTCTGAGGTATGTAAGTGGCACAAAAGACCTTGGCATTATGTATCCAACCTCAGAAATTTTAAACTCATTGGCTACATTGACAATGATAATGGAGGCATCATAGATGACAGGAAGAGCACATCTGGGTACACATTTCATTTTGGTACAGGTGTTGTTTCATGGGCTTCAAAGAAATATCCCATAGTAACTATGTCTTCAGCTGAAGCAGAGTATGTTCCAGCTACAAGCGTTGCATGTCAAGCTGTATGGATGAGGAGAGTGTTAAAAGACTTGTCACATAACCATCAAGAACCGACAACCATCTTCTGCGACAACAATTCATCCATTGCATTATCAATTAATCATGTGTTCCATAAGAGAACCAAGCACATTGACACAAGGTTTCATTTCATATGGGAGTTGGTGAACAACAAAGAAATTTGTTTGAAATTTTGCAGGTCTGAAGATCAACTTGCAGACATTTTTACAAAGCCATTGGCAAAGGACACATTCCAGTATTTGCGTAGTTATCTTGGAATGACAAGTTCTGAACAATGAACTCTGTCATGCACAGAACATGTTTTAGCTCTGAAACATTTTGTAAATTTTGTTTTAAAAATCCCCATCTGCTCATAATTAAGGGGGAGTGTTGGAAATATTAATAACTCGCAGATCCATACTTGGCTCTCAGCCGACTCTATCAGAGTCTGTATCAGTCAATATCTTGTCGGCCAGTCTGACAAGAGTGAAGAGTCCATGATTCGGCAATGTAAACCAGTGGAATTTATTTCTGAAGCTAAGTTGTTAGGTAGATAGTTATTACAGTGTTTAATGGTGAGTTAGTCGATTCACGTAGAAGCAATTTTCAGGTTTCCTATAAATAGAAAAAGAAGATTGTAAATTAAGTTAGTCACAAGACACATTAGACAGTAGAACTCACGAGAAAACTCCAGGGTGAGAAAAGAGAGAAAGAGAAGTTGAAGCTCAAGCTTCTATGTATGTGATTCTGTCGAAGAGCCGAAGCTCTGTAAAAGGATCATTTGGTGGGCCGCAAGGATAATTTTAGGGGCGAATTTTAATCCAGTGGGCTATTTTTCCATGTTTTTCTCCCAAAAAAGATTCTCCATTTTGCATTTTTTGAAGCTCTGTTTCACCCAATTTTGATGAGGTAAAAAATTTTCACACTAAAAATTACCAAATTATTATATAAACGATATAAAATCCTTGGAAATTAAAATATTTTTTGAAAAATATTATCAATCATTTTATAGTTGGCGTTTTAAGAATTGGTAATATTCGCCAACATTTATACACTTTTAAATAAGTATGGTTCCTTACAATCATCCCTGGTGGGACGACAAGTTTGGATCGACAAGTTTGTATTATCTTTGTTATTTCCGGACAATATATATATGAAATAGTTTATGGTTGAATGCATGTTTATTTGGCCATGCATTCTTTCCATATTTACTTGTATAAATGTCTTTTACAATTATGGTTGAGTGAAAGAACAAGAACTCATAAATTTCTCATCCGTGAAAGTTCTAGGTTTTACCGCAAAGTGCTCCACTCAAGTCTTCCTAAATATTTGGGTATATGTTTTTATAAGTTATGTTGAATTGTTAATGTGCCAATTTTTACTTCATCTTACTCAGAGGTAAAAATCATTTGTAATTTCTTAAGTCTTTTAGACTAAGAAACATACGCTGTAAATTCAGACTAAAACTAAGTGAACCGACAAGGTCGGTTTTAGCCGACTAGTTGTCGAAGTGATTAGCTGACTAGTGGTCAAAGTGGTCAATCAACTAGTGGTTGAAGTGAAGTTACCGATAAGTTTTCAAATTAAATCCAGTCGGTAAAACCGACAAGTGGTCGAGGTAAAACCAGTCGGTAGAATTGACAAGTAACTGTCGACCAAAGTTTATAAACTTGTCTAGTCGGGAGTTAGACAAGTTTCACTGGACAAATAAACAAAAGAAAAAGAGGTCTGCGTGAAAAATTAAATTTTATTAACTGAGGGGTAAACTCAAGTTTAGTCAGCTTGGTTTTAGCTAACGTCATTGATTGGAAATAGTTTGACGGGAAAAATACAGGGAGAGCTTGGCTATTTGGGTAGCTTAAAAATACTTGTCTTGGGATACAATGATTTTGATGGTGGGATTCCTTCCAAGATAGAAATTTGAGCATGCTTGTCTATCTCAATATGGCTAGTTGTGGTCTTACCGGGGTAATTCCTTTCGAGCTTGGCGATCTGAAAAATCTGGATACAATTTATTCGTAATACAATGGAAAAATCCAGTTTCTACATACATCAAGCCATGCATGAAAGAATAATCCCAACATTAGAAGCAAGAAATAAAGCTGAGGCATGGGACACACTAGAAACCACCTATCAAGGTTTAGACAAGGTAAAAACTACTAAATTGCATATTCTTAGAAGAGATTTTGAATCTTTGTCAATGAAAGATATATAGTCAGTGGAATCATTGGACTGATAAATCAAATGAAAACCCATGGAGAAGCCATAGAAGACAAAGGGGTTGTTGAAAAAGTGCTTAGTAGTCTTCCCTAAAAATTTGAATCTTTGGTTGTGACTTTGGAAGAAAACAAACATTTGAACAATTTTACCATTGATGAATTGCAAGCCTCATTCATAAATCATGAACATAGAATTAGTAGATCAAACACATCATTAGAAGGTGCATTTGCAGCACAACCATTTATAAGTCGTGGAAGAGGTAGGGGGAGATCTAATTCTTGAGGCAGAGGAAGAAATTTTTCTAAAGGAGGACACAACAACAGTCTTGCAAATGTTGTTGGTAGAGGTCAAAATAAAAAAACCCTGTCAACCAAATGATCACAAGTTTGATAAATCAAGAATACAATGTCATTATTGCAAGAAATTTGGACATTTTGCATATGAATGCAGAAATAAACCATATGACCAAGGAAAGCAAGGTCAAAATTAGTCGAGCGACACCAACACTTTGACCATCACAATGTTTTTGAAATGTGTGTCCCTAATTGAGTGCAATTTTTTCCATGAAATCCCATGTGACATATGGTATCTAGACTCAGGCTGTAGCAATTATATGAATAGAAATTTAATTTTTTTTTCCAGTCTAGATAAATCAGTTCAAATTGATGTGACACTTGGAAACAATATCCAAGTCACTATTTTGGGAAAAGGCACTATTGGAATTCTAACCAACTGGGGGGAGAAAAATAGTATGCCCAATGTTTATTATGTCAAAGCTTTTAAACACAATTTTATGAGCATTGCACAGGTGTTACACAAAGGTTACATAGTCTACATGGAAGAAAACAATTGTGTGATTAAAGGCATATGTCCAAACAACCAGCTGATAGCAAGAGTACAAATGACAAGAAATCACTTGTTTCCTTTGAGGATAAGGCCAGACATGAAAGGAAAGACAAATTCAAGAACTACATTTAAGAAAGAAAGCAAAGAAGAAAACAAGAACTATGACAAGGAAGAAAAAGACATTGTTTAAATTCAAGGAGAATTTCAATCAGAGGTGCAAGATGAGTCTTGGCTGTGGCATTTAAGATTTGGACATCTGAATTTTAGTGGGTTGAAGCTACTGCACATGAAGAATATGGTGAAATTACTTCCATTGATCGAAAAACCAGAGAGAGGTTGTGAAGGCTGCATTTTTGGCAAGCAACATAGAGAGACTTTTCCAGTCAGAAAGTCATACAAAGCACGCACACCACTTGAGATTGTGCACTATGATATTTGTGGGCCAATGCAGACACCATCCATAGGAGGGTGCAATTGTTTTGTTACTTTTATTTATTATTTCACAAGAAAAATATGGGTATATTTATTGAGACACAAATATGATGCATTTAGATGTTTTAAGTTGTTCAAGGAACTTATGGAGAAGCAAAATGGATATAGTATAAAAATCTTAAGGATGGACAAAGATAGTGAATATGTCTCAAATTATTTCCTAAATTTTTTCAAGAACCATAGAATACACACACACTTCATTGCGCGGTATACACCTCAGTCAAATTTTTCACAAATAGAAAGAATAGAACCATTATGGAGATGGCGCACAACATGATGGAAACCAAACATTTTCCAAATGAATATTGGGCTAAGGCGGTAGAAGGTGTTGTATATGTCATGAACCAGTTTCTGACAAAGAGCGTCAAGAACAAAGTCCCTCAAGAATCATGGAAAGGTACGAAACATAGTGTCTCTTATAAAAAAAATTTGTTATGTCTGATATGCACATGTTCCAGATGAGCGGAGAAAGAAACTAGACAATAAAGGACATAAATTTATTTTTTTTGGTTATTTTGAAGACACAAAATCATATAAGTTGTATGACCATGTCAAAAGAAATTTAATTATCAGCCGCGATGTTCAATTTGTTGAGAATGAAGCATGGGATGGAACTATAGAAAATAATGTCAAGATTGTGTCAACTACCAAGCATAATGACATGATGAAGGAAGTGGTTCAAAAACCACATGTAATCCAAATGCTATAGCCCCATTTACTCTAGGGACATTGAGACATGTTTCAGAAAAATAAACTTCGACATAAGTTGCATCTCAAGTAACATTGACAAGCACACCAAGATCACATCAAACTCCATCAAGTAGTTCAAGAAGTTCGACTTTGACAAATCTAATAAAGACAAGAAGTATATGTGAGATTTATGAGGCCAATACACCAAATTTATTCTCAGTTTTTGCATAATTTTCTTAAATTGATGATCCTCTAACATTTGAGGAAGCTATTGAAGATGAATTATGGGAACAAGCCATGGAGGAAGAAATAGAATGCATTGAGAAGAATCAAACATGGGAGCCGGTAGATGGACCAAAAGATAAGGATGTAATTAGTGTGAAATGGATTTACAAGACCAAGCAAGATGTTGATGGGAATGTGTAGAATCACAAGGAAAGATTGGTCGCAAGAGGGTTCACACAATAACCCAACATAAACTTCAATGAAATATTTGCACCTATTGCACGAATGGGAACAATCATAACAGTTTTGGATATTGTTGCACAAAATAAATGGCATGTTTATCCAATGGATGTTAAATCTGAGTTTAGGAATGTCCATCTAGAGGAGGAAGTGTATGTGGAACAACCACAAGGACATGAAGTTGCAGGACAATAACACAAAGTATACAGGCTAAAAAGGGAACTCTAAGGTTTGAAGCAAGCTCCTAGAGTTTGGTATAGTCGAGTTGATTCCTACGTCACCCAAAATGAATTTCATAGAATTGAAAGTGAACTAACGTTGTACACCAAAGTTAATGAGCAAGGAAAGATGTTAATTGTCTTCTTGGATGTAGATGATTTAATTTTTATTGGTGATTTTGGGATAAAAGAATTCATATCAGTCATGGAAAGTGAATTTGAAATGACTGATTTGGGGCTTATGAATTTTTTTCTGGGAATTGAAGTCCATCAATCTAAAAGTGGTATATTTATATCACGGTCGAAGAGTGAAAATAAAGTCTTAAAAATATTCAATATGTCTAATTGCAAGGAAGCCCTAATGCTAGTGATAACAAGTCTGAAATTGAGCAAGGATGACAATGGATCAATTGTAGGTCCTATTGTGTTTAGAAGGCTAGTAGGAATCCTTATTTATCTAACTATGACAAGGCTAGGCATAATGCATGAAGTAAGTCTAATATCAACGTTTATGGAGTCACCAAAAGACTCTCATTAGAAAGCGAGTAAGAGGATTCTAAGGTATGTAAGTGGCACACAGAACCTTGGCATTATGTATTCAACCTCAGAAAATTTTGAACTTATTGGATACACTAACAGCAATAATGGAGGTAGCATAGTTGATAGAAGAAGCACGTCTGGGTACACATTTCATTTTGGTATAGGTGTTGTGTCGCGGGATTCAATGAAAAAACCCATTGTGACTTGTGTGTTCAGCAAAATCAGAGTATGTTGCAGCTACAAGTGTTTCATGTCAAGTTGTTTGGATAGAGAATGTTAAGAGACATGTTGCAGAACCAACAAGAACCAACAACAATTTACTGTGAAAACAATTCAACAATTTCACTATCAAAGAACCATGTGTTCCACAAGATAACCAAGCACATCGACACAAGGTATCATTTCATAAAGGAATTGGTGAATAACAAAGAAATTTGTTTAGAATTTTTTAGGTCTAAAGATAAACTAGCATATGTATTTACAAAACCATTTCCAAGGGACACACTTCGGTATTGGCGAAGTTGTTTAGGAGTGACAAGTTATGCTCATTATATTTTTGCATGCATAAATTAAGTTCCAGATCTGAAACATTTTGTAAAGTTTTGTTTCTAATGATCCCCATATGCTTATAATTAAGGGGGGCATTGAAAATATTAATTACAAACATATCTACATCACATCTCATCTGAGTCAGTTAGATTTCGTAGAAGTACATTTTTTCATTCATCCTGTCAGGTTATGGAGTCATGGGGGCGTCACTGACAGACCAATATTATAACACGTTCATTCATATTAGGGGTTGAAAAATAAAAAAAATAAAAAAACAATATATTGATCCTATAATAAGGGTATAAGGGATTATATTATTTATTATATAAATACCTCAATATGTTGGGAGCTTTTTTATTGCAAATCATTTCCATATGCAAGTGGTTGTAGCGGAGGGAGCATAGGGCACACACAAGATTTTTGAGGTTTTCATGGGTTTGCAGTGTTGGAGATGCAAATGGTTTTCGTGGAGGGAGCATAGGGCATGCACAGGGTTTTCGTGGGTTTGCAGTGTTGTAGATGCAAATGGTTTTCGCGGAGGGATCAGAGGGCACACACATGGTTTTCATGGGTTTGCAATTTTGGAGGAGAATGTTTTTCGGGGGTGGGGCTCTTGTGTGGGTTCAATGTGTTACAAGTGAGCATAGCTCTTCAGTTGGCACAGTGGCTTGAGGTTGCAGTGTGTTTTTGTTAATTATGGTATGGTTTTCGTGTCTGTGTAACGATGGGTGTTTTCCAGGGTTGGATGGTTTGTGAGGTGCTAAGGTAGAGGAGTTCAATTTCATCCATTATAAGAGTTGCATTGTGGGCTCTAATTTCATAGTGTTGAATCCATTATCAGAGTTGCTTGTTCTAGAACTGCTTTCATCCATTCGTTCTAGCGGCCAAACCCAGTATTTTTGTACATATCTGTTTGTTTAGCTTACTTTAGTCTTTTGAAATAGCTTTTTTACTCATGCAATTGCTTATCACTAGTTGTACCTTTTTGTTCAATCCTGTTGACGTTCCTTGTCACATCCCCGGTTTTGACCCCGTTTGCATGATGTATATTTTGATTAATCGTGGTGAGGAGCTCAAGGAAAAAGCCCCACCATCGATTTTGTTGTGTATGTTTCGGCAATGGGGATAATTGCCGATGGTATGTCGTGCTATCCGGCACATTTTAATTTGGCATCATGTAAACCCGCACATCAATTAAAATAAACCACAACCAGCTACGGCAGTGCAACATTGAATGAAAAGGGCATGGTTTCGAAGGATAAGGGGTGGGGGATGTCAAACCTTGGTTATGGGGGAAAAACCCATGTTTTATTGCCTTGTTGTTTTTCCACCTTTGTTTTTTGTCAACCTCTTTAATGCTTCAGCTGGTGGTTGGGGGAGTTATTGCTGAAGTGGTGGTGGTTGTGGCAGGCTGTTAGCCTTACCCATTTGCCCACTCCACCCATGTCTGTCCACTCTTCTCCCTCACGTACTCATCCCTGGTCAGTTCACTCTCACCACGATTTTGGTTTTGTTTTCTCCTCACGCACAGGTTTTGGGGCGTTTTTGGACTCACGCAGGTTTTCTTCCTCTCCCCCACGAGTTGCTGAGCACCCACGAACTACAGATTGGCGTCCTTCCTGTTAGTGGTGCATCCACGGGCAAAAATGGAGCCGTTTTTCCTCACGCAGGGCCTCCATTGCCTGTTCTTTTCCTTGCTGGGTCGGATTGTTTACCCATGCACAGGTATTCTTCTGTTTGGGGTGCACATAGTGAGCTGAGAGCTGTGCTCTTGCATCCACGACTGACCGTGAAGGGCCATTCACGTTTTTGGCTGTCTCACAGTTTTATTGGGTCGTTTTCCCTGCTTGACAGCTGATTGGTTGCCTGAGTGCAATGGATAGTTGTCTCCTTGAGATGTGCTGGCTTGGCCAATCTGCGAGGGCCTGTTAAACCCAGCCATGCCTGGTTTGCTGTTTGTGTTCCCTTGGCTATGTGTAAGCCTGCAATTGACCCTTATTCCGGAGGAATCATGCCCAGCTCGGGGGTGGCAGCGTTGCTGAGAGATTGATGAGCAAGCTGGCCTATGGTTGGGTGGAACGTTGCAGCGACATAGCTGGTTGCGGGTGTATTCTTCATCAAAAGATAAGTGCTGTTGTTATCCCATCTCTGCAAATCATATTGATGTTAAATGAATTATAATGAACATGGAGAATTGCTGGAATGTGTGTGTGTGCTTCTGCTGTATGATTGAAGATAAATGCATTTGTGTATGCTTAGTTTCAGCATTTGATTTCTGTTTATGTTCATGGGGCTGTTTGCCCGGTTGTTTTTGATGTGCTCGTTGCGTCCTATTCGCCGGTTGAGGGACGGGGACGTGACAATATGGTATCAGAGCGCCATGGTTGCAACAATGGGCCTCTATGGGCCAAGAAGATGCAGTGACAGAAGGTAGAATTACCTTCTCTGTTCAGCAGAGCAGCAACGAATTCAGAAAAATCGCCCAGGTGTGAGCAGTCGGACCACTGGATGAAGTTAAATTTCACCGTTGCGGGCGAGCTGGAGAAGTTTCTATTCGCCGTTGCAGGCAAACGGCTAAAGTCTCCCATCCGACTGTTGCGGGCGAGTTCACGGAGATAACCTCCATCATTGCGGGTGGAGCAACGATCTTCCCCTCCAACCGTTGCGGGTGGCGGAGTGATCTCACGTCCGATTCGAGATCCGTCCGATCGTCGACGCTGTGGAAAAATTTGAATTTTGGCTAAGTAAATGGGCGGCCAAATCGGAAGGTTTCATGAAGTCCCCGTCCACCGTTGCGGAAGGACTGACAAAGTCAACATGCGCCATTGCGGGCGAATGGGAGAAGTTTCCTGTCCGACCATTGCGGAAGGATTGGTAAAGTATTCCGTCCACCGTTACGGGTGGCGGAGCAATCCCCCGCCCGATCGAAAAGTCACCCGACAGCCGACACATGAAAAGAAAGTTCAAAAATTTGGCTAAGTATGGAACGGTCGGGCCATTGAAGGAAGTTTCCGTCCGCCGTTGCGGGCGACCTGATGAAGTTTCTGCCCGCCGTTGCGGAAGCTAAAGACATCCGACGCCTGATGCGAGAGTCAGCCGACGCCCGACGTCGGAAGGTTTGGGACTTTGTACGAGCCGTCGTTGCAGAAGGCTCGGAGCTTTCGAGCGTCCGACGTTGCGGAGGAAAGAATGCTCCGACATCCGCCATTGCGGAAGGCTGGAACTTGCAGGGGAGCCGCCGTTGCGGCTGCGTAGATGAATGGACCGCCCGATTCCAAAGGCTTCCGACCGCCGATCAAGGATACAGCCGACAGCCGATTCGGCGGAGGAGAGAATGGAACCGGAGCCGATACGACGGAAGGATAGAGCTTCTAGGGAGCCGATACGGCGGAAGGATAGAGCTTCCAGGGAGCCGATACGACGGAAGAGAGAATGGAACCGGAGCCGACGTTGCGGCTGGGAGATTGATTTGAGGGCCAATTCAGCGGCTGCGAGGTTGGTTCCAGGAGCCGATTTCAGTTGTTTTCAGGGGGATTTTTCAGCCGTTTTTCAGTGAATTTCAGGGCTGAAAATGAGAAAAGTGGCAGCGGGCTAATGCGCCAAATTGCGCGAAAATCAATAATTTACAAAAAAAAAAAATGAGGGAAGCCACAAGGGGCCAAGCCCCCTTGACCCCCATTGTCCCCCTGAGATAGTCGCTCTTGAGAGAAGAAGACTCTATGTTTGGGGCACTTTAGTCGAATCTAGAATTCATAAAAGATGAATGAGGCAATGGAAGTGTGGTGGTTGAAGTTAACATTCTCGGCCAAAATGCAGCTGTGTGTAAAATGCAAAGGTTTACTGAAAGTCTTCATTCTTAGAAGGGGTGTGGTTTTCACATCCGAGGTCGAAATGACGCGTGTGAATAGGCGTTGGAAATCTTATCTAGCAAGGAGCAAGGATAAGTGACCAGAATCTGAGCATGAAGCAGCAGAGTGCTGATGATGGCCGTTGTTATCAAATGGACAAAGCTGGATAGTTGCATGCCTAGGGGCAGCAAGGACTATGAAGTCAACCAGCTGCTGTGTGGAAAAAGAATTCCATGAGAAGATGAGGGGTTTGAAAGGGAAGTTTTCATTAGACCCTATCTTCCTGATTATAACTTCATTTCTTGAGTTTATGCTTGAAATGCATAAGGATATGTATTGCATGCATAGGATATTGCATGATTGATAAGAATATTGGAAATTTTATATATGTACAATGAACCACTAATGATAATCATTGTTTTGATGTTGGCATTAGTGAACAAACCAACGATGACATGGACCCGGATGAATATGTTGCTGATGCTGATGAATGAAACCAGCAACCCTATGGAGAAGGGATAAGGCAACAAGTCCATGACAATAGTTGGTGAGCAAATTCTGCAAATCTCCTTCAAGGACCAATCAAATTGGTCATGTCAAGGGCGTAAGTAAGACCCATGCAGGTAAGAGTTGCTTATGACAGGTTCCATGGATTGGTCCAGGTAAGAGACCTCATACCATGTGGATATTGGAATCTAGAAAGGTATCATGCATATATGTTGATGACATTAATTATAATCATGCATCCTATATGAGGTAGTCACGGTTAGGCCATGGTATGGTTGAATGCACAGTATTCCTGAATCAATGCAAGGTAGCGTTGAATGGACATGAATTAAGAAGATTTTATGAATCTTATTGTTATGCATTGGATGTATGCATATGAAGGATATGAATGACTGATTGCATAAGTGTAGGTGCAATGTTGTGATGCATGGCATGAGTGCATTGAGATGAATGCATGTGATATTATGGAGAACTAATGGCTGAAATGGTGAATTAATGATAATCCTGGAACTGCTTCGAAGTTTGTTATGAATGCAGGATAGTCATGATCAAGTGGCTGCCATAAATGCTCTATGGAAGAGCAAGGTGGTATGAATGATACGCTTGTGAAGTAAGGGTATCTAAACCTTC